>JABUQX010010317.1:27500-32754 GCA_015478945.1 Trachelipus rathkii
ACAATGTCACGTGATAACATATGTAGAAAAGAAACTGACATATGTAAAACAAGTTAACTGGGTTACATGACCCCATATTAAAGAAAAGCAACTGGTTACTGACCTATTATAAGAACACGCAACGTGGGTGTTAACCCCATTATAAAGAACAAACAATGGATCAGACCCTATGATAAAAAACAAGGACTGACAATATAAAGAAAAGCAGCTGGTGTCACTTCACCCCAATATAAGACAAGCAACTGGAGTCACCTAACCCCAATATGAAACAGCAACGGGGTTAAATGACCCCATATAAACAAGCAACTGGGGTAACATGAACCCAATTAAAGAACAGGCAACTAGGCACGAGCCCTCATCTAAAAAACACGAAATGAATTAAATAAAAGCCAGCTGGTGGTCAGGTGACCTCCATATACAGAACCATAATTGGCAAAGACCCACCATATGAAGAACAAAAATGGTTACGTTATGCCAATATCAAACAAGCACGCAAGAAGCCAAATTTAAAAGACCTCGAAAAGTACCCAAATCCACTCGTTAGTACTGCACTTTATAAATATAACTATATATATATAATTAATATATACTATATATATAAGATTAATAAATAATATATATATAAATTATATAATTAATTAATTATAAAATATATAAATTATATAATTTACATATATATAAATTATATATAATAATAGTATATATATATGTATATTTTTGTTGGATTTTTCCCTAACTATGGACACCCTGGCATGTTCGAAAAACAAAGATTCTAAAATTATTTGGGATAATAAAGGTTGTTTTGATAAAATTCCATTCAGTCGGCAGTCACTGCTACTTGGAAATTTCCATCATTATTCATCAGATTTTGGTGTAGTTCTGATACGTCCAAACCTAGGTTTTGTATAAGTTCATGGGTGAGACCCGAAATTATCAATGGTCTAGATAATAAAAGACCTTTTTAGAGGTTAGCTCTCTTGAAAAGGTGGTCGGAGAACTCCCCAAAGGGGCCATTCTTGAGTTTCACTAAGAAGGTAATTAAAATGATCTGATAGATCAATATTTGATGGTATTCTCGATGCGATTTATCAAAGTTGATCGATTTAACCCCGATAATATCAGATGTATTACATCGTTTTTCTACGTGCTTGGTTCGACAATTTTACCCTTGGCATCATTCCCTTTTTGAGGCTTTCAGTTTTACGGAAGATTCCCAAAGTGAGAGTCATCAATCGAATGTTTAAGAAAAGAAACTTGACTAATACAGTGATACCAGATTTGAAAACAAAGTAACTGGTTCACATAGCCTCGTTCTCTTCAAGTGTAAAGACAACATCAGCATATTCATACTATAAGAGGGGGTTACGTGACCACTTTGTACCAAAATAATGATATCATACAGAGAGTGCATGAAAGTGGTAATACTTAATCAAACGTTCTCGATTAACAAAACTAATTACGAATAGCGTGATGGTTCAATGACTCTTATCATCCGTGATGTATAACTGAGACAATATGACAGCATCTTACACATAGTATAAGATACAGCTCATTTTATTTTGCTTATTGTGTGTATGTCACTTCTATCTTATTCTCGTTTATTTTCACAGTAGTACCCTCCATTCTATTTTACATTTATTTTTGTTGTTTAATTTGTTGAACATCCTCTTAAATACCAATAATTATTGATATAATATGATACTAAGTCTCAGTATACTGGCTGATGAGTGACGTATAGATGACGGATCCTGCGCTCAAAACTTTCGAATTATAGAACTATCAGGCAACTAGCGGTATCACGAAGCCATAAATAAAACACCACTGGGTACGAAGACTTCATATAATATATACACGAAACTGAAAATATAAAAATACACATGATCAATATATATATATATGAGTTATATATATATATACTAATTATATATAGATAAACCATATATAGGGTCAATACCCCAATTTATGAATATAGAAACAAGTTACAATTGAGTTACAGTATATACCTTATAGCTATAATATCAGATACATATGACTAAACGCAGAGCCAAATTAGGACTCTAAAAGCTTACTCAAATAATACCTCATTCGGTATTATATACTATGTTTTATATAAGTCATGTTTTCATCTATATAATAATTATCTTATTATTATTTTATTATATTATATAATATATATAATATATAATATATATTATTACTATATATATACTACTAAAAAATATGATATAAATATATAATATATATTAATTTATATATATATATAATATATATATATATATATTTAATAAAATATATATTGATATATTATATATAAAATATCTATATTATATCTATTATTATATTATATAATATCATTATTATATAATCTATTATATTTAACTATAATATATTATATATATATATATATATATATATATATATATATACTATATATTGATAATATTATATATATATGTCACTTATACTATAATATATATTAATAATATTAATATATTTTTATAAATTTTAATTAATATATATATTATTATATATATATATTATATACATATATATAATATACTACTATAGTATATATATATATAATATGAATAGATATATATATATTATATATAATATACTATTATAATATATTTATATAATATAATATATATATATTATATAATATTTCATATAATATAATAATAATACTATATAGTATTATATAATATTATATATATATTATATATAATATTATTTATTATATACTATATATATATATATATACTAATATATATAATATATATATATAATATATATATATTATATATATATATATATATATAATATTAAAGTAATATATAATATATAAATATATATAATATATATTAATTATATATTATATGCATATATAATAATAATAAATATATTAATATTAAATATATTTATATGAATATATTAATATATATTATATTATTATAATTAAATATAATTATAATTGTACTATATAGTATATTATTATATATACTATATATATTAATTTATAATATATATATATATAGATATATTATATATATTTTATTACTATAAATTGATATATTGGCAACTGTGACATTAATGATCAATAGCACAAGTGTAATATCATCAGTGTATTAACTACTATATAATTATAAAGTAAAAAATAATAATATATCTATTGACATATGTTAAATACTATACTATTTATGAAATAATGGGTTTTCACATGCCTAATATACACCATAATAAAAGAATAAAGTAGTATAATAAGTATACTGGTGAGTAGTACGTTGATATGAGATCATACCTATATTAATAAAAATAAGAAACAAAATGCAAAACTTTAGTGAGATTTTATAGTTATATAGGTAGATAATAATCCATCACTTATATATTTAATATATGTGAATCACATAAAGTACGTATATGGTAGTATATAGTTAGTCATAACATCATCTATGCTAATATAATAATAATAATATAGGATTATTATACTTGACTAAAAATATATAAGAATATACTAGCATAGCTTATAGTATATATATCATATCTCTAATCTATTACTTTAGATTCTAATTCTAATAGCTCCTATATATTATAAAATAAGATATACCCTAGCAAAAAACTTGGGGCATCCCTTACATTACCAATACTAGCTATATTATAAGAAGTGTAAAGAATACCATATGATAAAAAACCGGTATAGAATATATATATTTATATTAATATATATTATAATATATTATTTATATATACTTACATATATTTATATATAAATTATATATATATTATAATATATATATTATTTAATATATACTATAATATATATACTATACTATTATATATATATATTATATATTTATTAATATTATTATATATATTATATATTTATATAATATATATATATATATATATATTAATATAATCATATATTATATTATATATTAATAATATATATAGATTTATTATGTTAATAATATTGTATATTATGTTCTTATTCTATCTTTATCTATTATTATTGTTAATATTAAATGCTAACCGTGTATTTATTACTTATATGTGGATGATCTCCGCATATATAATATTTTGACACCTAGTGATAAGTACCTCTATCCTCATTGTTAATATAATTATATGAATAATATTAATAGTATTCTATTAAATCATTCATGCTCAAATCTCAATGTGAGCTATATATGTATAATCATTGATTGTTTATTGATAATACTTCCTCTAATTTATTAATATAAATTATTAATTATTATACATTGAAAATATATTATTATTATTTAAGAACTGTGCCTCATTGGTATCGATATCTGGAGAATGTATTTATCAAAGTGATATAAATTTCAAATTATAATGATAATCAAGACGAGGTAGATAATCCTCTTCACGGCTGAGGTACATAAATACCCCCAACGCCCATATTGTAAGTAGTTCATAATTAAATACCAAATAGCAATACTGAGTCAGATCAGATAATAGAGATCCCATCCATAACCAAGTAGTGAATCTAGCTAAGTAAAATATTAATTAATAGACGTCATGACTTCAATTATTGCTATTAATAATATTCCAAAGTAGCTCCAAGTGATATTATATGAGAGCCATATATATATAAATCTATAAATTCAAATATTGAAATGATGATATAACAGGTGACTATATAAACTTTATATAAATATCTAAATAATTAATTATATATATAATAATATATAATTATATAAATATTATAATATTATAGTATATATTATTATAATATATATATATTATATATATTAATATATAATATATTAATATTAATAATCTATATATAATATATATATTATTATTATTTTATTATTAATTAAGTTATAACTATAATAATATTTATATATATATAACTAATATTATATTATATAAATGATTATTGTATATATTATTAAATATTATTATTAATATACTATATTATAACTATATATTATATATTATACACTATATATCTATATAGATATAATATTATAGTAGATGATAGATAGGATATATATTACTTAAGAATTAATATATATATAAATAATAAACTAAATATAGTAATATATAATATATAATTAATTATAAATATATATTTATTCTATTTTATATAATATTTAATAGATATAATATTATATATATATATATATATATATTATTCATATATATAATTAATATCATATATATATATAATATCATTATACTATATATTAATATATTAATATACTATATAATTATATATTATTCA
>JABUQX010010318.1:0-10000 GCA_015478945.1 Trachelipus rathkii
CAAATAAATAATAGAAGAAATTGGATTGCCGTCGAAAAAACATTTCAAGTGAAAAAATTATAATATATATATATATATATATATAATTATGTATAGTATATAATATTATATTATATATATATATATATATTAACTAATATATATATATATATATTATAAACTATATATTATATATATGTATAGATATTTATATATAATAATATTATATATATAATATATATATATATATATATATATATATATATATATATATATATGATATATATATTTATATATATATATATATATATATATATATATATATATATGATATATATATATTATTTATATATATATATATAATCTATGATATTATATACTAGTATATATATATATATATATTATTATATATATATATATATATAATTAATATATTATATAGTATATATTATATATATTAATATATATATAATATAGTATGATATATATAGTATATATTATATAGTATCTGAGATAAATTGAGATGGTTTGCTCATATGGAAAGGATGAATGAAGTCGGTTGGTTAAGCGGATTGTATAGTGGCGAGTGTGTTGGGGAACCGACCGGCTGGGGAGACCGAAGAAAAAGTGATTGAGTCAGTAAACGAATAATGTTTGAAAGGAGAGAAATGTGAGTTTTTTTAGGAGCAGAAAAAGGTGTATACAGGTAGTTGAATGCGGGATTGGAGGGGTTATGGTTGTGCCCACCTGGGCCAAGGGATGATCCCCACATTGACGATCTACCATAGTGAGGGGTCCATCGCTGTCCATGAAGCTTTAGGGTGATTTTCTTGACAGCAGACGAGTTCTCACTAATGTAATGGTAGCTGAAGGCGGTTAAGGCTGGGCTTTCCTTTTCGACTTTTGTCATGTTCTTCTAATGACTTGCTTTTCTTTTCCGATGCTCGGCACGCACCTTACTCCCATTCTTTGGAAATTAGAAGGTAGATAAAAGAAAGTAAAAGAATATAATAGTTATATAATATATAGTATATATTATATATATATATATATATTATATTTATATATATATATACTATATAAGTATATATATATATATATATATATATATATATATATATATATGATATAGGTATATAATTATATATATATATATATAATATATATATATATATAGTCTATATATATTATATATATATATATATAATATATATATTATTATAAAAAAAAATAAAAATAAAAAATAATATAAAAAATTAAAAATATAAATATATTTAATATCAGTTATTCAACTATTTTAATATATTTATTAAATTTCGCCATACTAAAATATAAGCTGATAATAAATCTAACTTGGAATACCCTATCATTTAAATAAAGCAGTAGATCTAAAAATTTCCTATCATCCTATGATGTTAAATTTAAAAACTTTAAGCACAATAATAAAATTAAAATAAACTTTTAATTTTACATTTTTCAAAGTTTCTATTATAGATATGTCCTAATTGATTATCTTAACTTCCCCATTGGCTTGGAAATACATGTACTTGTCTTAATAGAATTATTTCCCCAGAGTAGGTCAGGAATGCTATAATATACATATTAGTGTACCTATTTGTAAGTGAGTATGTTTTAAATATAGAGGGCTGTTCCGGGAGTTGGACACCCGGAACCTCTCGCACCCTAAGCGAGAAATAACCTTAGACACAACAGAGCCTTTCGTTGAAAAAATCTCGACTTTTTTAAAACATACTGGCTATACGACTCGTCCAGTAAATGTGTTGATCAAATCTATTGTTTAATGCAATTATCGTTTTAGAAATGTCCATCTAATTCAATACTTGAAATTAAAGATAATTATTAAATTTACTGGACTCTTTTTAGAAAATGAATACAGTATCATAATGTAAACTTGTCTTCTAAAACTTTTTCTTAATAGGCTATGTCCTTAAATCAGTCGACCTGTTGGTCTAGCGATATGATTCTTCAAGCTTTGGGTGAGAGAGTCAAAGAGTTCATCGCGGGACTATTTTTGCCCGAAACCTTTTGTAAAAAAATTAGTTGCTTGAGGGTGATCACTGGAAATGAGAATAAAATTAAAGAGATATAAGTGATTAGTAGTTTTATTACTTAGTGTTTTAAAAGAACTTTATATATAATTTCACAATCATCAACATAAAGGAGAATAAACCTAAATTTTTTTCTTTGAAAGATTTTCTAATAATTAAGTATTTTGATAAGTTGATAAGAAACTAAACAGTCTGAGAATTCTCTTTAAGAGAAATTGTAAATAAAAATAAAATGAATTTTCTAAAGTTTGCATATGCATAAAGCTCTTAGCATCTTTTGACCGTATAGCATATATTTCTATTTTAAACTATAAGATAACTTTAGATTATATAATATAATAAACAATAATAATAATAATAAATAATGAATATAAAAATATAATAATAATAATAGACATATAATAAGGTAAGTATTGGGGCTATAATTCTTTAGAGAGAACATAATCTAGATTCTACTAAAACGTGGAAAACTTAAAGCACTAAAACGTGTTAAAAACTTCTTGAAAAAACTGCAACAGTAAACTTCCGGAAAGTAAAATAATTAATAGGAAATTATAAGACTGGCGATTCGACCCCCGCGTTTCAATGCGGCCCAAATTACTAACCACGATAACCCATCGATGGCGCGAACACAAACAATTAACATAATTATTTATGCAAATAATTTGTATTTTGTAAAGAGGCAAATAAAATGAGCCCTATAATGAATTTATATCTATTGTTTTGCAATTTATTAAATGGTGAAATAAATATAAATTAGCAGAAAAAATCATTTAGAGTCAAAAATTAGAGTATACACTTTACTGTTACTCGTTCTCTAACTTACTTGGTACTCTTACTACTATATACACTCACTACTACTAAGTATATAGTAAAATAATAATAAATAATAATATTACTATAATATATAATAATAATAATAATAATAATAAAAAATAAAAATAGATATAAATAATAATAAAAAATAAAAAATTAAATATAAAATTGTAAATAAATAAATAATATATTAATAATAAAATTATATAGAAAAAGAAGAAGGAGACGAAAGAAGAAAGAGAAGAGAAGAAGAAGAAGAAAAAAGAAGAGAAGAAGAAGAAGAAGAAGAGAAGAAGAAGGAAGAAAGCCGAAAGAAGAGAAGATCGAAAAAGGAAGAAGCATGAAAAGAAGAAGAAAAAAGAGAAGAAGAAGAAGAAGAAGAAGAAGAAGAAGAGAAAAGAAAAAAAAAACAAAAAAAAAAAAATAATTTTTAAACGGATTAGGAGAGCAAATGATATTTTAAAGAAATAGTTAAATAATTAATAGATGGAATTTGCTATCGATACCTATAAAAAAAAAAATATCAGATAATTATATAATATAGTTCAATAAATATTTTTATACATATATATATATATAATATATATATTATATATATATAATATATATTTTATTTATATATATATATATTATTATATCATTTTAGATTAATATTTCGGCCCAATCAATAGAAGACTGAATAATATCTAAATTGGAATACTTCATTTATATGAACAGTAAGTAGTTCTATTTGGAAAGTGTTTCCTATTACATTGATTGAAAAAATTGAAATATTTCCAGCATAACAATAAAAAAATTAAAAATTATAAATTCACAAAAGAAGTTCCTGTTAGCATTATAAATACGTCCTATTTGATTATTTACTTTTCATGTGCCAATGGAGTTACATGTTATTTTCTTAATAGAAATTAATTTCCCAAGCCAAGGAATAGGAAAGATGATGCGTTAAAATATACTATATTTAGTTACATATTTTTAATGAGTATGACTTAAAAAGAGGGCAAGTCGCGGGAGTTGAACCGGGACCTCTCGCATCCTAAAGCGAAAATCAACCCCTAAGAAACCAAGCAGGCCACGTATAAGCTATCACGTTTTAAACAATAGTCTAGAACAAAATCAAATTACAAATTGTAAATCAAAAACTACTTTATTGTTAATGTAGCTTTATAAATCGCAAGTTTTAAAAAATAATACCATATTTTAATACTGTGAAAATTACAGCTAATTATAATTTACATTGACATCTTTTTCGAAAAAATGAATTATAAAATAAAACTATTCTTATGGCCCTGTTTGGTGCTAGGCATGGTCCCAACCACTTTTCTGTGTGTACGCCATAACATCAGCTACTGTACTTCTCCATCGCCCCATCCCTTCATAGGTGAAAGGAAAATTTTTGATAATATAATATTATACTATATGTATATATATATATATATATAATATATATATATATATATAAATATAATATAATATATATATATAATAATATATATATAAATATATAATATATATATATATATATATATATGTATAATAATATATAACATATGATATACTATATATATATATATATATTATAATATACATAGTATAATAATATAATATATAATATAGAGAGAGAAGAGTATATAAATATATATATTATAAATAAAAAATATATGATGATTTACAAAAAGGCATATGCAAATATTAGAAATTGCAATAAAAAATGATTCGATAGCTGATGTAATTTACTTACTTTTTTCACTTCATATCGGGCTAACTTTGATTAAGACCTTGCTAGAGGACTTGTCATATATTAGGGCGGACTCATGTTGGTCCAGTCGAAAGTCCGTAAGAGTTCCCTCTAGACTAATGTTCAAGTTTATTTCGCTGTGCTTAGTAAAGAATTTGCAATAGAAGCTGGGCACTAATCCTTGTCTTCCACTCAATATTGATGAGGGAAAAGGCAAGTATAAGTAATTTTCATAATCCTGCGCAAAGTTTAGGATAATTGTTTTGTGCATTTGTTTAGGGCCAAATCTCGCATAACCAAGGTGATATATAAATGTATTTTAAGCTTCGATATCAATTTTGTGAAGTGCATAGTTCTTCACGTAAATTTTTGGTGATAGAAGAAGCATAAATATAAGAAATGGGGGACTACCCGGACCCAATCAGTATTTTCAAGTTTCAGCAACCAAAGATCCTTTTAGATAATTTCTTGGTAATAAAAGTCCTTTTATCAATGTCCAAGTGAGATAGCAAATCATCTGTTATCTATTATAATATTATATCTTGTATCTATTTGTTTATAGTATAACTTGTTAGCCTTGGAAACTGTCAAGAAATCTTTCCTGCTAGAGTGTTCTTTGTAAACGGGTCATTTTCTGATTAAAGAGTTATAATTTCCCTCGATTTAATAATGATTTGTATTATTCTTCTCCCATGGCAATTGTAGATAATTCATTTTTAGGCTTGTTGTTGAATTTTTTAATATGCTGAAAGAAAACGCAATGCATCAACTTTTCCTTTTTCTTAAATTATCATTGCAGTATTTCTCTTATCACATGTAATTTAAGGAATTCTATGTTATCATTGTTATCGTAAAAGAACACTTGAAAGCGATTTTAAAAACAAGTTACCATTTGATTTGTAATTGTTCTTCATATCGTTTATTTCTATTTATTTCTAAAGGTGCACACTCTCTATGAATGCACGATCTTCAGTTCGTCTAGCAGTATATTTATGCTGTCCGAAGGATAACGCGCCCATTTAAAGAGTGAGATTGTGATATTATAACTGATTTTTAATAACGATGTCAAATTTATTCATCATAAGTCTGTCCCACTAAGACTTTGCAGCTAAGTGTTCTCGATGAATAATAATACAATGAAGAGTAAATATTTGTGAAACTGCTTTTTAAATGAGCTATAAATCCACGATATCGACCTATCATAGCTGGCGCCTCATCTGTTGCACAAGCAATGATATTTCTCATGGGAATATTTTTGGTATTAAAGAATTTTTAACAACCTTAAAAATTGTTGAACCTTTTGTGTCAAGAACCATTTTTTTCCGCAAAGAGAAACTCTTCAACAAATTCTTTAGTAGAACTTACATATCGGACGTATGCCATAAGCAAGGATTCATTGTCACGTAAAGATGACTCATCGAGTTGCAGAGAAAATTCCTCGTGTTTTTTTAGAGTGTCACATGTAGTTTGTTTCAATATCTTTTGCCTATTTCTCTATGTCTGATGATACTGTGGCATACTGAGAGGAATTGAGGTTGTTATAACACTTTTACCTGGGCAAATCATTGAATCCAAAACTTCATTAATTACTGGCAGTAGAAGAGTTTCACCAATATTGTGTGATTTGCCACATTTTGCAATCATCTTTGAAATTTATAAGATAAAACAAGCCCTTTCTCTAAATCTGTAGTTTTCTTGGCAAACATCCCTTTGATGCTTGTACGATTTTTGAAATTAATGTTCATATTGCGAAAGTATTCCACATCTTTATCCCTTTTGTCAGGATGCATTCTTTTTAAATGTTCTACCATTCTTGAAGGCTTCATTGCTTCATTTGGGAAATTTTTTTTTCACACAATAAGCAAAATGGCATTTGTTCGTTATTAACGGATTGAATGAATCCATATTTAAGGTACTCATTCGAGTATTGCCGACACTTTCTTTTTTCACTCATTTTATAAACTATATGACCTATATATATATATATATATCAATATATATATATATATATATATATATATATATATATATATATATTATATAGTATATATATAATCATATATATATATATATATATATTAATAATAATATAATCTATATATATAGTATATATAATATATATATATATATATAGTATATATTATATATATATAGATATATATAGTATTATATATATAATATATATTTTATATATACATATATAATATATATAATATATATATATATATATTATTTATATATATATAATATATATATATATATATATATATATATATATATATATAATATAATATATATATATAATATATAATATATATATATATCACTAAACACAAAATGAAACACTTTCACTCCCGAAACAGAAAAATAATACTGAAATCAGAGTATGCTGGAACCTAATAGTAAAGGGGCACAGTAAAGGTTAACATGTTCGAAACACGTTATGTTTTGTCAACAGTTTTTAAAAAAACTTTGTTTCGTTACAAATCAGGGATTTTTTTTTAAATTGTCAAATATGAGTACATTTAAATTTTCAAGACCATCTATTATTCAAGAATAATTAACTTGTCACTGTCGAAAATAATTTAATGAAATGAAAATACATAAATCGATGGAACGGGGAAACTTTCTAGTGTTTTCTCAGCCTTAGTCAATTTTATATAATTTTAAAACGTTCTTGAACTTTCTATATACTCCGGAATCTATACTATAATAATATATATAGTATATATATATATATATATATAATATAATATATATATATAATAATATATATATTTATATATATATATACTATTATTTATATTATATATTATATATATATAGTAATATATATATATATATATATATATATATATTAATAGTATATAAAGTATATATATAGTATATATATATATATCGGTAATGGTATATATATATCTATATAATATATATATATTGATATATATATATATATATATATATATATATAGTATATATATTTATATATATATAGTATATATTAATAAATTATAATATATATTATATAATATATATATATATAGTATATATATATATATAAATTATAATAATATATATATATATATATATATATTAATATAGTATATAATATATATTATATATATATATATATATATATAGAAAGAATAAACTAATTTTCTCATTTAAAGATAAATATAATTTTTATTTTAAATAGTTCATCGCCCCTCATCTCTCTTCTCCCTTGTATCTTAACGCCCACTAATCGAATTCAAATTCGCCCACAAGGGGGCGTACTCCGCCCAGGTTGGGAACCACTGGTCTAGGGGAATGAGTTTCGCTTTGGGTGCGAGAGATCCCGGGTTCAAACCCCGGACAGGCCCGAAACCTTTTAGAAAGGAAAAGTTGTTCCTTATTAAATGCAAATTCCTTGGAAAAATGGGAAACACTTAGAATAAAACTAAAAATAAAATGAATAGGTTACTAATGTTTCTAAATATTTTTATCATCACAATATCATAAAAAGAAATAACCTTAATTTTTCTTGAAAATTTTCTAATTTTTATATTTTATAGTTGATAAGAAATTAGAAAAGGTTAGCAAATTTCTTAAAAATTATAAAATAAAATAAAAATGAATTTTATCTCATATAAATAAAATTCTTGATATAAGAAAACTCATATTCATAAGTTCTATTTTTCAAATTAGGATAATTTTCTATTTATAATAATAATAATAATAATAATAATAATAATAATAATAATAATAATAATAATAATAATAATAATAATAATAATAATAATAATAATAATAATAATAATAATAATAATAATAATAATAAGAAGAAGAAGAAGAAGAAGAAGAAAAGAAGAAGAATTAATAAATAATATGATATAATAATAGTAATAATAACAAAATAATAAAATAATAATAATATAAATAATAAATAATAATAAAATTATAATAATAAATAATAATAATAAATAATAATAAAATAATATAATAATAAGAATAATAATAAATAATAAAAATATAAGTATAATTAATAATAATAATAATAATAATAATAATAATAATATAATAATACATAAATAATAATTAATAATAATAATAATAATAATAATAATAATAATAAAATAATATAATAATAATAAATAATAATATATATAATAATAATAATAATAATAATAATATACATAATAATAATAATTAATAATAATAAAAATAATAATAATAATAATAATAATAATAATAATAATAATAATAATAATAATAATAATAATAATAATAATAATAATAATAATAATAATAATAATAATAATAATAATAATAATAGTTTTTTCTAAAAACAGTGAAGAGATTGAATGGTAATATTTCAGGAAATACTAACTAAATATTAATTAATTTTCTAACATTTGAAATATAATTCAGCTTTGATAAATTATATATCCATGTCTTATTTTTATAATAACTTCGCTATAAAATATATCAGAATAATTTCTAAATTTTTATACTTCATTTATATGAACAGTAGTTCTATATGGAAATTGTGTCACACAACATTGAAAAATGCTGAAATTATTCAATACATTAATAAAAATTAAAATAAATTTAAATTTACATTTTACAAAAGTTCAATTAAATCATAGGTGTTATTGATTATTTAACTATTTAATTTGGTATAGTTGAATTTATTTGAAAATTTGCATCCTTTATAATGTGTGCATACATTAGCGAAAAGCGCAGATTACAATTATATTTTGGAAAATATTAAATAATAATCATATAAATTTTCTCCCATTTAAAATAAGACTTCAGATTCAGCTAAGTATCTTAGTCACATGTTGTTTATTTTTGTGTTAATATTCAATGTTGAATGATAGCTGAGCAAATTTTATTAAATGTTTTGTATTTGTCTAGATCTGAACAATGCAATTTCCTTTCCAAAAGAATGCAATATGCACAGTGAAAGTAAAGCTGGATAGTCCTTGCCATTGCATAGATTATTAAATAAAACTGAAATTGTATAACTTGAACTGACAATTTGAGACCTGAGGAGTCACCGACCCGTCAATTTTTTAGTCATTATGTAACCTTGTTTGCCCTGGAGACGAGAATCAAATTTTTTACAACAAAAATTTTATTTATATAAATTTAATAAAATGTCAATTTTTTGCTTCTCAATGATTCATTCGCTCGTCGCGAGTATTTGTAAACATTTCAAATTATTCTAAAATTGAAATGATGCTCTTTTCAGTAAATTATTTAATCGCTTTAAAATAAAAAAATTAAAAGAAATTTTTAAAAACTTCTAACCCATCACAGGTGATGATTTTGTATCTTTATTAGAAAAGATTTGAAGGATCTGCGATAATCAGCCATATATTTGTTTCATGTTTTATTTTATGTATATTCGGAT
>JABUQX010010319.1:0-2500 GCA_015478945.1 Trachelipus rathkii
TTTATTTTTAAGTTTATCTATTTAAAAATATATATTTTAAAAAACTTTTATTTATTTTTAATTTTATTTCTTTAAAACTTTTTGTTTTACTAAAAAAAATTATTCTTTTCATGTTTAAAACGTAAAAAATTCGCGTTTTTACATACCCTAAAGCATTAAATCAGTAAATCAGTAAATCAAACCACCCACCCCACCCCTCATCCATGATCTATTGATCTATTGATCTATTGATCTATTGATCTATTGATTCAAGTCATATTTTGTATAACATAACACAAAAACTTTTATTTATTTTTGTTTTATTTGCTTTAACATTTTGTTTTCTACTAAATTTTTTTATGCTTTTCATGTTTATAACATAAAAATTTGCATTTTACATACCCTAAAGCAGTAAATCAGTAAATCAGTAAATCAAACCACCCACCACACCCATGATCTATTGATCTATTGATCTATTGATTCAAGTCACATTTCGAGTATCATTTTGGTTAAACATAACATAAAATCAAGTTCATTATACACTGATCAACGAATATATCCTAACGAAACAAAGTTTTCACATTAATAAAGCTAACAGAGCATCATCTAAGCACGAATAAACTGCTAACATTAACAAAGTTCCTCACTTAACAACAGTAATTAACTAACATTACATACAAAACGTAACCAATTCACACTTTTTCAAGCACATCTCTAACATATCAACTAAGAATAAATGCCACACACACACACACACACACACACACACACACACACACACACACACACACACACACGCGACAAATATGTATATAATATAAATTACTTAGAACAATATTGCCTATGATTTGAGACATAAATCATGAGAAAATAATGAGAAGTTTCAAAAAACTCGAATTTTTGGCTGGCTAGCGACGTCTTTGGGCCGTATCTCTGAAACTTCTCATTATTTTCTCATGATTTATGTCTTAAATCATAGGCAATATTGTTCTAAGTAATTTATATTATATACATATTTGTTGCTACGTGTGTGTGTGTGTGTGTGCATGTGTGTGTGTGTGTGTGTGTGTGTGTGTGTGTGTGTGTGTGTGTGGTGTGTGTGGTGTGTGTTGTGCATTGATTCTTAGTTGATATGTTTAGAGATATGCGTTGAAAAAGTGTTAATAGCGTTGACGTTTTGTATGTAATGTGAGTTACTTACTGTTGGTAAGTGTGGAACTTTGTTAATGTTAGCAGTTTATTCATGCTTAAGGTGTGTTAGGTTTGTCGTTGTACATTATATTCTTAGCTCAGATGATGCTAGGTTAGCTTTATTAATGTGAAAACTTTGTTACGGTAGCATTTATTCGTTGATCAGTGTATAAAGAACTTGATTTTATGTTATGTTTAACCAAAAATGATACTCGAAATGTGACTTGAATCAATAGATCAATAGATCAATAGAGCATGGGTGTGTGTGGGGAGGGTGGGGTGGGTGGTTTGATTTACTGATTTACTGATTTACTGCTTTAGGGTATGTAAAATGCAAATTTTTATGTTATAAACATGAAAAGCATAAAAAATTTAGTAGAAAACAAAATGTTTAAAGCAAATAAAACAAAAATAAATAAAAGTTTTTGTGTTATGTTCATGGGCGTAGGCAGGATTTCATTTAGGGGGGGCAAAGGTTGAGTGATATATATATATATATATAATATATATATATATATATATAATATATCTATATATAATATGTATAATATATATATATATATAATATATATATATATATATATAATATATATAATTATATATATATATATATAAATATGAGTCTTCAATTGCTGTAATATTTCTTTTATTTTCTGCAATTGTTTTTAATGTGTTGTCTTGCAGACTGAAATACCAACGGTAAGCTTTCGTGATTGATTAACAGCTTTGCAGCCGCCAATGCTATTCGACATAGTGAAAAGTTCTAGCGGAGAATAATGTCAGAAGAATCCAGCTGTATAAAAGCACAAAGCTAGTTGACTTTAAGCCATATGAAAACGTAAAAAAAACATATTAAAAACTTTAGAAAAATTAATACAATACGTTAGTATTAGCAATTACACTTCATTATCCATCGATTGATGTATTATTTTCAGTTTTTCTACTCCTAAACCCTTAAAAACGTCGTCTGGCAAACATATAAGGTTCAGAATTTTTATTTCGCTAAAATTTGGGGGTGGGGCAAGTGCCCCCACTGCCCTCCCTGCCTACGCCCATGGTTATGTTATACAAAATTATGACTTGAATCAATAAGATCATATGGGTGAGGATGATGGGTGGGGTGGGTGGTTTGATTTACTGATTTACTGCTTTAGGGTATGTAAAAACGTGAAATTTTTACGTTTTTACCATGAAAAGAATAATTTTTTTAGTAAAACAAAAAGTTTTAAAGAAATAAAATTAAAAATAAATAAAAGTTTTTAAAAAATATATTTTTAAATAGATAAACTTAAAAAATAAATAAAAATTTGAAAAATAAAAATAAATTTAA
>JABUQX010010319.1:12500-20000 GCA_015478945.1 Trachelipus rathkii
ACTACCACTACTGAGCAAAAAACCATTATTCCTAGCTATGCACGTGAAAAAGCTTTAGGAGTTGAAGACCCCCAGTTACGTTAATAGGAAATGGGTCCCTTCTCGTTCAAGCTACTACCCGGAATTAAAGTTCCATCTTGTCATCCTTAACGTCTCTCGGGAACATCCCTCTTATTTTCACTCCTGACGAAATAAGAAACACATAAATAGGCACTATTTATTCTTTAGAGCATAGAAACGAAGATATTGCTGTCATTTTAAGAATCTCCAGCAGTAAAGATTTTCCGTTACAAATGTTTATATATTTCCTCCATGTCGCGACTCGTCTGATATCCCAAATCCTTGTTTACTGTTGGCCTTTAGGACCCTTTATCCACCTTCAAAGGTAAAAATAGGGTTTACAAGCTATTAGTGTAGTAGAAATAAGTGAAAAAACACCTTGAGGTGGAACTAATTGCAACAAAAATAATTCTTGTTGTAAATGGTGTGTAACACGCTCTTAATCAACATAATAAAAATATACATCCATACTGTTGCGTAAAATGCGTTTTATTGGCAGCCATCTTGAAAAGGCATGAAAAATTTAAAAAAATCATAAAAAAGCAAATTTTGGCATCAAAGAAATTTCATGCTGAAAAGAATATGATATTGGTTTTAAAAATAAAAGGAAATAACAAAATGGTGGTCGAGAAACTGAAACTGTTTTACTGTAGTGTTGAAATACATCTTTTTATTAATCTAGGAGGGTTTTTATAATATGGAATCATATTTATTTCATGAAAATCAAATCTCATCTTCATCTTCATCTAAATCAAAACTGTCTCCTGTGTTTGTACAGTCCTTTCCACAACAGTTTTTACAAACTACTGAACATGGAAGTCCATATCGGCGACATGTACATTTCATGGTGTTACATGGCTCTTCAACTGTAGTTTGGCAGGCACATTTAATCATATTTAAGAGTTTGTCTGGTGCTGGGCTCAAGTCTGTTAATATCGGCTGAAATTCTCCATCAACCAACTGCCAACCCCATAGTGTAGGATCAGGGGTTGGCAAATATAGATTTTTCCAAATAAAACACTGCAAATGCACTCGAAGTAGATGGTATTTCGCTGCATTTTGTGTTGGAGGCAAACGAGCTATATCAAATTCTTTTTTAGCTGAAGCTATTTTCCTAATATATATATATATATATATTATATATATATATATATATATATATATATATATATATATATATATATATATATATATATATATATATATATATATATTATATATATATATATAGTTCATAACTAAGTACATTTAGGTTGCTTGTGTCGATGTTACCTCCATATAGTGACACAATAACTTTACAGCCAATTTCGACCAAATCTTCCTTAGTAACATCTTCTGATGATCCAAAATGGGAAGCCCATTCGCATAAGATTTTGGATTTTATGATATTCATGAAAGCTAAAGATTTTCATTTGGCAAATATCGGACTGGTGGTGTCACACCCTGATAATGCATGAACAAAAAGTAAAGTTTTGCAAGCCTCCTCTCCAATAGATCTTTGCATGGCTTGAATGTCACGAACTTTATCAGATTTTGTGGCAGACTGCATTAAAATGTTCTTAGAAGAATGATATAGTAGTAGGATTAAAATATCAGTATCATCAGCTACTACAGTGACATGTTTTTCCTGGGCTATATTTAAAGCTTCTTTGATGATTAGTGTGTCTGGATCACCTTCTGCATGAATGAAGGAATACAAGTATATTGATAAAGCCTGGTTTGTTTGTAGAATTAGAAAGGAATTTGTTTTTCTTGATGATGACAGGCGAATTTTTATCAAAGACTACTACAACAGACGACTGCTTCAAGCGCAATCTGTGCTCCATATCTTTTATATTTGGTTTTTCATACCCATCAAAAACTATTGTCACTTTTCCATACCTTCTGTTGACATACGATTCGTGTTGCCTTATGACATCGCCAAATGTTGCAGAAGCGGACCATGGTAACTGGTGAATTAATGCACCACCATCAAGAACGTAGGAAGTACTTTGCTGGGAACATGACCGTTGTATTTCATTGATATTCATGCTATCTAATGTGTTTGCCAATGATGATTTATCAGTTTTTCTCATTTCCTGGGTACTATGGTCAAATAATGAAGTTGGTAGAGTGGATAACTCGTAATTGAAAAACTCCCTTGCATCTTGAGCGTTTTTATCCAAGGAGATACAAGCAAGCATCCTCTTTGTTAAAAGTCGCGAATCTACATGATGAGTCTCACCAGCAATAACAAATGCTTTTTCAACACTTTCATGGGTACTGCCTGGTCTGATTTCAATAAAGTTTCATCTTTAAAAAGTTTGCCAGTAAGTTTATCTTGAATGTTTCTTCCAATGATGTCGGCATTTTCTGCAGTAACTTTGTTTTCACTATCAGTAATTCCGTTAAAAAGACTCCATAAGTCACTTGAAGAAGCAGTAAACGGATTGTGGTCTATAAAAAATTGCATTACCTTTTTCATATCTTCGAAATCTCTGGCCATCCTTGCATCAGTTAAATCAGTATGTTGTTCACTACCAATACGTGAAACACTGGTCAGCAAACTCATTGCACATGTTACTTCACTGCATCTAGAATGGCTCAAAATCCAAGTTGCACGTTGACTTTCAGTCATTCCTCCTCCATGAGTTATACCAGAACGACTTTTAGTGCATTTCATGAGCGTTTGCTCAATGTACATATCGGTCCAAACACCAGACCACTTCCTGTCCTTTCTTCGTACAGTAAAGTGGCCTTTATTCAGCATTTTGTATAGTTCTGAATTCGTTGTTTTTAGTTCCCGCATTTGTTGAAGGTATATTCTTGCGCATTTAGCATAATTATTATGACCGGAACTCGCAAAAAAAGGTAGCATATGCTCAACCGCCTGTAAGTGCATTTCAAAATTTCCTGATCGCTCAGCCGAAATAAATGTTTTTACAATATCCACCATGTTCAGATACAACAGCCAGAGTTTGGCAGTACGACTTTGTGATTTGAGAAGGTTCTTCCTTTCATCTATCAGTGACGAAAGTTTATGAAGATCAGGATTTGAAATAACTTCCTCTGCTTTGATATCACCTCTGAGCACGTTTTTGAAAAGGTGAATATATTTTTCAAGATTAAGATCAACATCATTTGTCCACTTCCATTGCATCACCGGTAAAGCATTCACTTTCTGATGCAATCTCGCTCAAATCTGAATCTGCAGTTACTTAAACTGGTAGGATGCACTTCAAAACATCTGCTACAATTAAAGCAGTGAGAGCTGAAGAAATTGGTAAATCCTTCGAAGAGCACGTGAATATGCTTTACCTTTTAACAGTGGGATGATTAATTTTCAGCATCCACTGTCTGCAAAGCTTCTTCTATGCCCGATTCAGCCATCAGTCCTCCAATAGCCCTAAGAAAGGATATTGATGTATGAAACCCACCAAGCCGGATTACCATATTATCGAATTCTCCTTTGTGATCAGCGCATATAACTTTCATTGTCTTTATCTTCAAGCACTGATCAAAGGTTACAATTGAAGTTTTCACATTCAATCTTTTTGCTTTATTACTTATGAACATAATTTTGGTGTATAAACAGCTGTAAGAGCTTGGATCCAAATCAATCATTGGTAGAAACGAGGTTACTGTTACACCACTGTGTTCACCTTCTACAGCAGTTTGCATGTATCCCCTAACCATCACTCGGTTTTGGAGGTGTTTATAATAGATTTACTGGTACTCAAAAAGAACATCGAGAGATTACTTTTAATTGGTTCATAGAATAAATTTTGAAACTTCAGTTTATTCATGGTTCTTGGGGTATTTTTTGCTTTTTTTATAATAATAAAATAATAATATAATAATAATAGGATAATAATAATAATAATATAAATGGCATATATAATAAGAATGCCTAATGCAAAATATTTTATAATATTTATTTAAAATTAACTAAAAAGATCAATAATAAAAATGAATAATATTTCGCATGCATTTTTACTAAAGCCAAAAAAAAGTGTAAAATTCACATATAAAGTGACTTTCACAAAATATGTCAAAAGCTCCAAAAAAAAGACACAACAGAAAATCTCTCATCTAAGCTTCTTTTCCGTTAGAAAATCAATTATCCACTCCTCAGAAAGGGTGTCCAAAGTCCGAAAACTCAAAAGTAGGGGGCTTACAGCCAATCCTGGAGGTTCAAAAGGTAAGAGTGTCCGGCTTCTTCTCCGATTTCGCTTTCGTTCGGATTCTCTTTCCTTTTGGAAGGCTTAAGACAGAAAACCACATTCTGTCGGAGATCATTTATCATTGCAGGAACTTAAGACTTGTTGAAGACTTTTAGTATATTGGTTGAAAATTATTTCGCCTTATATAGACGAACTCGAGCCCATCTTTTTTCAGGATGCAGAGCAATGAAATTTTATTTGTTGGGAGATTGGCTTTATTTATAATATTTTTTAAATAATTCCACAATATAATAAATCGATGTTATATCGCCAAATATGCTTTAAAATTCAACATTATATAAAGTGACTTCAAACAAATTATGTCAAAAAGCTCAAAAAAAGACAGCAACAGAAAATCTCTCAATCTAAACTTCTCTGCAGTAGAAAAATCCATTATCCACATACTCAGAAAGGGTGTCCATAAGTCCGAACAGCTCTAAAGGTAGGGGGCTTAAAGCCATCCTGGAGGTTCAAAAGGTTAAGAGCTAGTCGACTTTCCTCTCCGAGGTTCGCTTCGAGCTTCGGATGTCTCTTCCTTGAGGCCCTAGAGAAGAAAACCATTTCCTGTTCGAGAGTCATATTCTCTCGGACTTAAGAGCTTTATGTTGAAAGACTGTATATTGTTGCAAATTTTTATCGCCGCTGCGCCGTAACTCGAAGCATCTTTTTCAGGTCAGAATGAAATTTTTTTATTTTGTGGGGAACTGGCTATTATAGAATCATTTTTGTTTTAATAAGTTTCCGACAATCATTAATAAACTGCGATGTTATAGCATAACAAAATTGATAAAAATTCAATCATATAAAAGGTGACTTTTTCCCGAGCAAATTATTGTCTAAAAGCTTCCAAAAAAAGACACGAACAGAGAAACTCTCTTTCATCTTTAAGCTTTCTCAGTAGAAAAATCATATCCAACCTCTCAGAAAGGGTGTCCATAAGTCCGAACAGCTCTAAAGTAGGGGGCTTACAGCCATCCTGGAGGTTCAAAAGGTAAGAGTGTCGGACTTTCCTCTTCCGGAGTCGCTTCGGGTCGGAGATTTCTCTTTTCCTTTTCGGTAAGGGCAAGAAGAAAACCATTCTGTCGAGATCATTTTCTTTCAGGACTTTAACGAGCTTTGTGTGAAGACTTGTTATTTTTGTTGCACATATTTCGCACCTCCGTAACTCGGAGGCATCTTCAGGCAGACATGAAATTTTATTGTGGAAGGCTTATTTATAATATTTTTTGTTTAATTTTAATTTCCACAATATATAAAATCGATGTTATAGCAAAAAATGTAAAATTATAACAAATATAAAGTGACTTTCAACAAATATGCTCAAGAAAAGCGCCAAAAAAGAACACAAAACAGAAAATCTGCTGCATCTAAACCTTCCAGTGAGAAAAAATCATATCCACTCCTCAGAAAGGGTGTCCTAAGTCGCAGAACAGACTCTAAAAAGTATGAGGGCTTACAGCATCGCTGTGAGGTTCAAGGTACAAGAGTGCTCGGGACCTTACCCGTCTCCGAGTCGCTTCGGTTGGATTCTCTTCGTTGAAGGCTAAGGCAAAAAAACCCCATTCCCCTGTCGAGATCATTTCTTCAGTGACTATCAAGAGGCTATTGATTTGAAGACGTGTGTAACTATTGTTGAATTATTTCGCCAGTATCCACGAACTCGTCACGCTGATCTGTTCCCAGCGCAGAAATTGGGAAATTTATTTTTGTGGGGAATGGCTACTTTAGAAGTAAGTTTTGTTAATAATTACAATATAATAAATCGATGTTATAGCCAAAAAAAATTGTAAAATTCAACATATTAAAGTGACTGCACGAAATATGTCAAAAAAAGTCCAAAAAAAGACCACAACCAGAAAAATCTCTCATCTAAGCTTCTCCAGTAGAAAAATCATATCCACTGCCTCGAGAAGGGATGTCCATTAAGTCCGAACGCTCTAAAGTAGGGGCTTACGCCATCCTGGAGGTTCAAAGGTAAGAGTGTCGGACTTTCCTCTCCGAGTCGCTTCGTTGGATTTCCTCTTTCCCTTCGAAGCTATAGAATGAAAACCCATCCTGTCGAGATCATTTTCTTCAGGACTTAAAGAGCTTTGTTGAAGACTTGTATATTGTTGCAATATTTCGCCTCCGAAATCGAGGCATCTTCAGGCAGAAAATGAAATTTATTTGTGGGAATGGCTATTATAAATATTTTTGTTAATATTCCACTATTATTAAAGCGATGTTATAGCCAAAAAATGTAAAATTCAACATATAAAGTGACTTCACAAATATGTCAAAAAAGCTCCAAAAAAAGACACAACAGAAAATCTCTCATCTAAGCTTCTCCAGTAGAAATATTGCAACAATATACAAGTCTTCAACAAAGCTCTTAAGTCCTGAAGAAATGATCTCGACAGGAATGGTTTTCTTCTTAGCCTTCAAAGGAAAGAGAATCCGACGAAGCGACTCGGAGAGGAAAGTCCGACACTCTTACCTTTTGAACCTCCAGGATGGCTGTAAGCCCCCTACTTTAGAGCTGTTCGGACCTATGGACACCCTTTCTGAGGAGTGGATATGATTTTTCTACTGGAGAAGCTTAGATGAGAGATTTTCTGTTTTGTCTTTTTTTGGAGCTTTTTTGACATATTTGTGAAGTCACTTTATATGTTGAATTTTACATTTTTTTGGCTATAACATCGATTTATTATATTGTGGAATTATTAACAAAATATTTATAATGGCCATTCAAACAAATTAATTTCAACTTCTGCCTGAAGATGCTCGAGTTCGGAGGAGAAATATTGCAACAATATACAAGTCTTCAACAAAGCTCTTAAGTCCTGAAGAAATGATCTCGACAGGAATGGTTTTCTTCTTAGCCTTCAAAGGAAAGAGATCCGAACGAAGCGACTCGGAGAGAAAGTCCGACACTCTACCTTTTTGAACCTCCAGGATGCTGTAAGCCCTACTTTTAGAGCTGTTCGGACTATGGACCCCTTTCTGAGGAGTGGTATTATGATTTTTCTACTGGAGAAGCTTTAGATGAGAGATTTTCTGTTGTGTCTTTTTTTTGGAGCTTTTTTTGACATTTTTGTGAAGTCACTTTATATGTTGAATTTTACATTTTTTTGGCTATAACATCGATTTATTATATTGTGGAATTATTAACAAAATATAATAATAATAATAATAATAATAATAATATTATTATTATTATTATTATTATTATTATTTAATTATTATTATTATTATTATT
>JABUQX010010319.1:22500-42042 GCA_015478945.1 Trachelipus rathkii
AAACACATTATATAATGGTAAGATTGTCTAGAGGCCCCAGGAATCCCCTGGAGGCCTGAGAAAGGGTCTTGTATATGATTGATGTGCTTCCTCCAATGTGGAACGTTATCGCGGTGAAGGGTTTGTGTGTGGATGGTGTTACTCAATAATGTGTATGGACACCTCTGGCATAGATGACGGCTTGTCACCGTCGTGGCATGCTCTCATGAGGTGCACGAATGTCCTCCACGGAAATCTAATCCATATGGCGACCCCCGCCCTGCCTCAGCGGCTGGAGGTTCCTGGCGGTGGTTGCAGCTGTCGAAACTGCCCTTTCAGCACGTCCCACACATGTTCAATTGGGTTTAGGTCGGAACTGTATGCTGGCCAATCCAATGTCCTGATTTACATCGTCGTTAGGTATTTGGTGACACATCTGGCCTTGTGTGATCTTGCGTTGTCATGCACTAGGACGAATCAGCCACCGATGCAGGGGGTATATGACACGACATACGGGTCAAGGATATCTGCGATGTACCGTGCGGAGGTAAGGAAACGCCATTTAGGACGTGCCAACTCTGTACGACCCGTTAAAGAAATGCCTCCCCAGAACGCGAGAGATCCACTCTCACAAAATGTCATATTACGTTGCACGTTAGGTCGTCGATAGACTCTGAATCGCCGATCGGAGGTGGACTCATCCGTAAACAGCACATTCGTCCAATCGCCAACGGTCCAATGTAGGTGTTCCCGGGCAAATGCTAGTCGCGCCCGTCGATGCTCTCTGGTGTGTCGTGGTCATATGGCTGGCCTTTGTGGCAGCAAATTATGTTCCGCAAGACATTTGCATATTTTATCATCACTCACACGGCTCCCATGTGCCTCCTGCAGCTGTATTAGAATGTGCCTTGCTGTTGTATGGCTGTCTCTTACGGCCCGCATACGCAGAAAACGGTTTTCAACGCCAGTCATGGCTCGTGGCCTTCCCTGGCCCAGCCACCTTGCGTGCTCCTAGGTGTCATGGTACCGCTGCACGACCCGCGCACTGTTCTTTTGCGCCACACCAAACCGTCGACCGAGTTCACGGTACCCGTACATCTCGGCACGGAGGATGGTAATCTCTAAGCGCTTATAAAGTGTTAGTCGAAGTGCAATCCTTTCCTTGGTTATAGCGGTTAAATACGCACCTGAATGTACCACGTACTCAACATTTCCCTGCCACAACCTTCCCCAAATCTCTGAAGCTGGAGTTAAGTGGTTTGTCATTTACCTTAATTATAGCGATGGAGGACCATATACGCCCCCAACACTATTACAACGCTGTTTATTGTGTCCCGGACGTTATGTTATTTACATAATAAAGTTACACAGCCTTCTGGTCCTCTCTGTAACCTGTTAACGTCATATTAGCCAGGGGTGTGTAAATTTTGGACGAGTAGTATATATAATATATATATATATATATATATATATTATATATATATATATATATATATTATATATATTATATAGTATTATATAATATGTATGATATATATTATAGTACAATATTTTCCTATTACCTTCCTTTAATTAATTATTTTATTTAATTCGCTAATCGTAATGACTGATGTTTGTAATTCAGTTGTGTCTTAACAGTCATGTGCGTTATCTGTGCGTGCGTGTGTGAGAGGATGTGTAGGTGTGTGTAACTGTATGTTTGTGTGCGAATAAAAAATATTTTAAAGATGGTTAAGGTGGATAGGAATAGTTTTAGTTGGTTGCTCCTTAATCCGATTTCGCTTTAAAAAGTTTAAGAGAACTGCCTCGATGTTTCTTCCGCCTCAGAAAGACTTCAAAGTCCTTCTAAGCCTTATTCATTATCTTTAATGTCAATAGTTTAGTATACCTATACTGCTTCCACTACTACTACTAACACTATTACGAGTTTACTACTAATACTGTTGCTATTGCTATTACTTTTCTTGTATAATAATAATAATAATAATAATAATAATAATAATAATAATAATAATAATAATAATAATAATAATAATATAATAATAATATATAATATATAATAATAATAATATAATAATAATAATAATAATAATAATAATAATAATAATAATAATAATAATAATAATAATAATAATAATAATAATAATAATAATAATAATAATAATAATAAAACTACTTTCAAATATACCTCAAATATTTAATTTTGAGAAAGGTTAAAAAGAGGTGAGAGAAATTTCCAGAGTATAAAATACTACTTACTATTCGCTTCTCATTTCTTCAATTATATATATATATATATATATATATATATATATATATATATATATATATATATATATAGTATATATAATTATATATATATATATATATATATATATATATATATATATATATATATATATATATATATATATATATATATATATATCGTAGGAAAAAAAGCCCAGAGGCCTACATAAATCCAACAAAGATATTAAATTCAGTTCCAGATTCAAGTAAAAGGCCGACATGTCCCTATGCAATGCATTTAAATGTGTGGAAGTCAAAGTAAGCTTACCAGTATAGTGCCTGTATTAATAGGCATAGTGGTTAAGTGTGTCAAATGTGTGGTCAGGGAGTTGAAGAGGGAAATAATGAGACTGTGTGGAAAGGAGTGTCACAAAGTCCTCCTCTAACAAGGAATAGTGCGATAATAAAGATGAAAAGAACAATGTCCACTGTAATTTCGAGACTGTAAGGAATGTAATACAATCGTTCGATGATAATAAAGAGATTGGAGAGAGTGAGTAAAAGCTAGAGTTAATAAGATGAAAATCAATATGCCTCGATCACTCTTTCAAGAAAAGTTGTACAAGTAGAACCACTCCACATATGTGGAAAGACGACGCTCTTATACAGAACAAGCGACTGGGGTGGTGAGAAAAAGTTTTGAAGGCGCCTCAGAGCGATCAACCTCTGAAGTTTCTTTGGTCAGAGAAATAATGTGATGGTCGTTCCAAGAAAAGAAAGATCAAGAGGAAAAAGAAACACGAACAAGATCAAAAAGTGACGAGAGTTTGTGTTGTGTGTTTTCGAAGATGTTATACTTGTGAGAATGTTATGCTAATTGAAAATTGAATTAATTTTCTTTTTAAGAGAGTATATAACGATGCAGTGGTGGCTCGTAGCTCAAATTAATGGCGGTGCTGCTTCACAAAATTTTTAACAATTGTCTTAATATTGTGCAAAACGAAACAAACATAAAAAAAAAAAATTATATGTAAACTTGATAAAATCCTAAGCCAAAAAAAATATTTTTTACTTCCTAATAGCCTATTTACTTAATCTATTCATTTAAACATAAAATACATTCTTCTTGTTTTTACTTTGTGCGAAAAGATTAATAATTTTCTCCTTCATATCTGAAAGACTGTGGAAGAAATCTTTCTCCATTGAGAAAGCACTGAAAGTGCATTTAGTCTTTCAGGATTCATAGTGATCCTTAGAAAAGTTTTTATTCTTTTCATTGTTGAAAAGCAGCGTTCTGACTCCGAAGTCGCATGGGAATTGTTAAGGGGATTTTTATCAGTTTTGTAATTTCACTTAGACCATCTAGATTATTTTTCAAGATAAATTTCATCAGCTCAATTAATTTGCAATATTAATGCATATAGGATCTACAAGAATACTTTTAGTTCAGTTTCAAGTTTATCATTGTCAATCATGGGATATGCTTCAGTGGTCAGTACTATCTCTTCTGTAGACAGTTCACTCTTGAAACTAGTGAAGTTTTTCTTGTTGTAGCAGATACTAAGTAGTCTATTATAAGAATATCTGTCCATTATATCAACACATATACAGTCACACACTTCCTTAGCTTCTTCCATGAGTGTCTTTGAAGGATTCTCACAGTACTTCTAGTTTCTTATTTCTAAAATAGCAGTTTTGAAATCTGTTATATGAAACAAGAGGGTTTTTGTACTTTTTCTACAAAATACTAGAAAATACAAAAACAACAAAACCATATCCTGTAGACCCGTCCTAACATTATCTATCCTATCAAATTATATCAAAGGAATAAAAATATTAAACCAAAATACTTTATAACTTTTATTATTTACATCTTCTTCTTTTTAAACTTTCTTTTTAAGGTTTTCTTAATAATTTTTCCGCTCTGGTTGTGTTGTTTTAAAGCACCAGAAAGAGAAGCCAATGCTACTCTGAATTGAGGAACTTCATATTTCTCTAATTTGTCCTCATTAACGACTCTATCAGTAAGATTCTTAAAACTACGCCTTCATCAAAAACCCCCCCATCCATATTTTTACAATTTATTTATTTCCACTTTTACATTCTAGGATCGCCTCTGACCAAATAACTCACATTTCCTATTCCTCCAGCATCCCTTTTACTAACTCAATCTACGCTTTTTCCTTCGACTCCACTTGGTACTGGTCATTCCCAGCAAGGGAGCTGCGACCACTATACAACCGTTTAACCAAATGGACTGACCGGTATCAGATCCATCCTATATCCACCATTTCTAAACATTTGGTCTCAAAATCGTAATTTAATTTATTCTTCATCTAGATTCTCAGGATTTTTTTCCGCATCACACCCTTGAATAGCTCTGCTCTCACCAATCACACATGCCTACTAACTTCTCATCTTCTCTTATTCTCTCTCTCCTCTCTCTCTAAATGAGAGATCTCTGCGCTCCTCTGCTCTCTACTCTCTCTCTCCTCTCTCCCTCTCTCTCTGCTCTTCTCTTCTCTCTCTCTCTCCTCGTCTCCAAACGATCTGTTCCCTTTTACTCTCTCTCTCTCTCTCTCTTCCCTTATCTCTCTATCTTCTCTCTCTCATTCTCTCTCCTTCTCTCCTCTTCTCTTTTCCCTCTCTCTCTCTCTATCTCTCTCTCTCCCCTACCCTCATCCCTCTCTCTCTTCTCTCTCCTTCTCTCTCTCTCTCTCTCTCTCTCTCTCTCTCCTCTCTCTCCTCTCTCTCTCTCTCTTTCTTCTCTCATCTCTCTCTCTCTCTATATATAATACTAACTTATATATATATATACTATATAGTATATATACTATATATATATATATATGTACTATATATACTATACATCTTAGTATATAGTATATAATATATATTATTTTATATATTATATTATATATATTTAATATATATTTTATATATATATATATATTATATATATTATATATATATATATATATTTAGTTTATTACCTTAAATATATATATATATAATATTATACTGTGAAACTATATTAATACCTAGAATCCCTTATTATATTATATATTATATATATATTATTAGTTATATATTAAGTAATATATATTATATATATATATATATATATATATTATCGTATATATATATATATAGTATTATATCTTATATTATATAATTATTAATTTATATATATATTCTATTTTATATAATATATATTATATATATATTATATATATAATTATTTATATATATATATAAATATTATGGTACGACGATAATTTGTAAGCACAGCAGCAACGGCTGAGTCAATAAAGAAAACACTACATTATACACTTGCAACAAACAGGGATAAGTAATATATTATATATATATATATATATACTACCTATATATATAATATATAATAGTATATATAATATATATATTATATATATAGTATATAATATATAGTATTATATATATATATATTTATATATATAATTATATATATATATATATATATATATATATATATATATATATATATTATATATAAAATATATGATATATATGAAGATATATAAAATATATAATATATATATAATATATATATAATAAATATATATAAATATATATATGTAAAATTACTCCTTGATCTGATTCTTCACTTTTTAACCAGGAATTAGCTGCCCGGGCCCTCGCAGACTGCTATAGCCAGTTGTGTTGGACCCTTGACCACGATGAGCTAAAAAAGTTTAAACCACTATAAACCTATAAAAGTGATTCTGGTCATAGGATAAGGACCTCCTATGTCAGGGACAGATGACCTCAAGCCCACGCAGTTCTCCGCTCACACTCAGGCCGTTCAAAGGCACACAAGGGACAACACACATAGTTAAAGGACAAGAATCTCTTTAAAGTATAGGTTTAAGTTCACGTATCTTTTTAGCTTCATCGGGGTCAAGTGGTGGTCAACACAACTTTGCTTAATATCCGTCATGCGTAGGGGCCAGGATCTAATCCTGTTTAAGTGAAGAATCACTCAAGGGGTTATTTTATCTATACAAATTGAGCGCAGGTTTAATTAAAAGCAGGTAATTAACATCAAAACAAAAAAATATACTTCTGTTAATAGTGTTCTCCTTACATGGTTCCTGTGTTACCTTTGACCCGAGTGTAGAGCGGAGATGCGTGGCTTGAGGTATCTGTAAAAATCTAAATTAAATTCCACTGACATAGACCAAGGTCCGTTATTGCTATTGACAAGGAATCTCTTTCATAGGTTTAAGTCACGTACTCTTTTAGCTTCAGTCGTGGGCAAGTTAGGTCAACACACTTGCACTATACCGTCTGCGGCGGGCCCGGGAAGGGATCTAATTCGCTGGTAAGCTGAAGAATCACTCAATGAGATTTTAATCAATACATATTGAGCTGCGGTTTAATTAGACTGCCAGGTGCAACATTCAATAATAATATATATATATTATATATATATAAATATATCTATATATATAGTATTATATATGAATATATATTAATATATATATATATATATACTTATATATTATATATCTATATACTATCAATATATATATATCTATTATATATATCTCAATACTGATATAAAGATAAAATTTAATATACCTATATATTATATAATATATATTATATATATTATATATATTGACAGTATATATAATATATATTATATATATATATATATATATATATAATATAATATATATATATATATATATATATATATATTACACGGTTTTTAAGCACAACACAAGCTGAGTCCAAAAAAAACTTCCACTTCCACAACAGGATTGGCACTGAGAGAGAGTCAGTGCTTTCCCTACCTAGCGTGCAGCTTCTTATCTCGGACATATGAGCATGCGCACAACAGCCAAATACCGCGTTGCTGGCGCTGTAAAGCTCACAGTTCCATACAAGGAATTTTGTAATTTTTTCTTGAACTAGGGGATGACTACTGACATTAAGCTTAAGGATTATATAATGTACAAGTACAAAGAAAGAAGTAAAGAAAAAAAAGACTCATTATATTGAATGCTATCGATAATATCGAGTGAAAATAAGGGGTGCTTCAGTTCCGCAGTGCCTATACAAGAACCGCCACTGAAACCATGTTTCTCTGTTTCCTATAAAATACGTGAAAGATCAAAGGTCCGTTGTTCTATGTCACCTTTCTATTATTTATCATTTATTTGTTTTTTGGTTGGCCAACTTTCAAAATGAAAGTAGCAATGAAGGGTGGTGGAGTCGTCGGCATAAGAGTTGATAGATGATGATAGATCTTCTCATAGATTTACCACTTCATGACTGCTAAGGGGATTCCTGATTTCACAAAATATTCTAGTTCACCTAATAATAATAATAATAATAATAATAATAATAATAATAATAATAATAATAATAATAATAATAATAATAATAATAATAATAATAATAATAATAATAATAATAATAATAATAATAATAATAATAATAATAAATACTCATATACTTCCCTTACTCTTAAAGGCTTACTCTGGAAGTTTTTATTATAATAAAAGTAACGGAATAACGAGTAATTGTAACTGTTGTTAGATTTTGTTACGAGGAGACGGAGAAACTATAGCGAAATTTCTTTTTTTTTTCAGTGACGGAGTAACGGGTAACGAAGATAGGTTCTGAGCAACGATGCCCATTTATATATATAATATATATATATATTATAATATATATATAAATATATATATATTTATAATATAGTATTAGATTAATATATATATATATATATATTTCATAATACTATATATATATATTATGAGATGTAGCGGAATATCCGCATCCGTATCCGCATCCGAGCCCATCATTTTTCACTATCCGCATCCGCCAACCGCATCCGCCATTAATTTTTTTGCGGATAGCGGATGTATTCATCTAATGAATTACGAGAAACGTGTGTGCACTACCTAATATATATATATACTATATATATATATATATATATATATATATATTATAAATAATAATATATATATATTATAATATATATATATATATATATATTATATATATATATATAATATATTATATATATTATATATATATATATATATATATTATATATATATATTATATATATATATATAATATATATATATAAATATATTATTAAAAGTAAGGGACTTTCAGGGATGACAGAAACACTAATGCTGGAGATAATTAATAGATTTCAAACTCTGCCAAAACGATTACGCATGTGCAAGAGCAACTTTTTATAAATCCCTAGATACAAAACAAAATTCTTGAACCACGTGTTTTATAGAGGGTTAAATTATTAGATGCCTGTGTTGATGAAAGCTGCTAAGCAGAAAATATTACCAACAATAAAAAGCAAAAAAGATCACAGAAACAAGCTCGCAATTATACCAGTCTGTTAGCGATATCATGCTTAATCCAGAATGTTTTTTGGCTTCTAGTAGCGAATGAAGAAGCCTTCTTCAGACGGTGCCAAAAGAACTATCATGTGACCGAAAGAAAATCGAAAAGAGAAAAAGCTTTGGAATCAGATAAATATCCACTGGTTTTGTGGCGTGATAATGTAAAAATTTTCCACATCTTGCAGAAGTCGCATGGGAAATTCTTTTCATGCCCTTCAACAAGTGTAGCTACGTGAGCGTCTTTCAGTGGTGCAGAATCTCATTTACGACGAAAAGGAAGCAAACTCTTCCCTGAAAAGACTCAGAAGCTTTTGTTTTTTGAACCATATAATTAGAGAATTATTAATTTCAAGCATTTAATATAATATAACCTTTTCAAATGGTGGAGGCTGGGAAAGACAGGTTGGGGGCGTGCAAGAGAGTGGGTCAAGCGTCGCTTGCCACTCTATAAACACTTGGTATATAATATATATATATATATATATATATATATAAATTATATATATATATATATATATATTCACTATTATATATAATATAATTATATATAATATCACTATATATATATTATTATATTATTTAGTATATAGATATATATTATATATAATTATATAGATATATATTATATACTTATATATACTATATATATATAATATAATCTCTAACAAATCTCTAACAACTCCCAGGAAGGGGCTTTCGTCCCTGTCAGTTGGTCCAGCATCTTGCTTCTTCTGGCCCCGAAAACTCCTTAACCCTAGAGCACTCTAGAAGAAAGAATATTTCTCATGTTATGTTTGGGACGCCAGTCTTCGAGTTAAACACTCTCAGGTAGCGGTTTTCGCCCTTTCAGTAGATTTAGCATCTTCTTCCATTAGCCTCAAAACTCGTCTCCCAGAGCTCTCCAGAAGACTTGCTTCTAGGCCATAACATTTCCAACGCTGGTCCAGAGTAATAAAGCAAAAGGAAAAGGACCGGGTTGCTACCCAGTGCCCTATAATGACCATGCGAGAAAATCTTCAATAATCCCTGACTGCGCCGTTATATTATTCATCCATTATCGAGCATAAATGACCTAGAAGTAGCTCCAGCAATTTGTAATCCCCAAATCATAACTAAACAGTTATTCTTAATAAGTTTAAATAATTATTTATCGCAATTGCTTGCCAACACACGCAATATTACAATTCATATTTCTTTTAATAAATTAATTGAGAGACCTGGATTGAAATTTTTTTTCTCCTCTGAAGTTTTTAAATAGTTATTTCGTTTCCACTAAAATTCTTGAATTTTAAATATAAAATTTTCATTTTAATTCGAAGTTTTAATTTAAACAAATAATCTAAATTATTCTTAAGTTTATAAATTTCTCCGCACTTCTAGACAATAAAATTTCGGACTTCAATTCATTGCGGTCAATAATAAAAATATGCTTTCCTTAGATGTTAATAAACTATTTGAGGTTTCTATAGAAGCAGTAATGAACTCTGCGCTGCTCTCTGGTATATGCCTCCAAATCCCTTTCTTTGCTGAAGAGCTCCTCCATACATCTGTTTCTATGGTTATGTCAAAAGGACATTATCATCAATCATATGATTATATATATATTATAGTAGTTCCTAGGTATATATATATATATATATTATTATATTATATATGATATCATATATATAATATATATATATATATAATATATATATATATATATATATATATAATATATATTATATATATATATATAATATTATTATAATATATATATAGTATGAAAAAGGTACCTATGCTAAAGAACTCTAAAAACTCCCTACAACTATCCCAGCTATTCCGCATCCGCAATGCCGCGGAAGTGATTTTAACTATCCGCCATCCGCATCGCGGATAGGAAAAATCCCTAATTGGTCAGGGGAAATTGAGTTATATATACATATATTATATTATATATTATATATTATATATATATTAATATATATATTATTAATATATAATATTATATATTAATATATATATATAATATATTATATTATATCAGAAATATGGGAAAAAATTCATATTTAAATTGTTTCAATTAGTTCTAATTAAACTAGTATATATATATATATATGCCTATATATATATGATATGACATATATATCCATACCATATTATTTTATATACTATATATATATATATAGCCTATGTGTATGCACGTACATGTATGTGTTTATGTTTGCAAATTGATGATTATGAAACTCTAGAGATGTTAAAGAACTGAAAATTGAAGAAAAGATTGACCAAGGAAAGTCTAAGAAGACCAAATGACTAAAGCAAAAACACACTTTATTAACATGTATAATTTGTATTTGCTCATTTACTTATTTTTCTCTTCATTTATTTATTTTTTTAATAATTTTTGCTTGTACTCCTTTCTTTAAAATTTCTCATTTTTTTAATTCTATCACTTGGGACTTTAACTTCCCTTTTCAACCTCTCAGTTTCTATCCTATCAGCTTTCAATTGTTTGTTTTACTGCTATTGCCACACACACACACACACACACACACACACACACACACACACACACACACACAACACACATTCACACACACCACACACACACACACACACACACACACACACACACACAGTGTATGCTTTGAAACTAAATGTATGTATAAACGTCGTATCCCTAAACATAGCTGTGAAGATACGATTTGAATGGTTAATTAAATACCAAACAAATAAATAACCCAAAATATGAAGACTTCTAGACTCGCCAGTGAATAAAAACGATATAAAATTAATTATGAATATCACAAATTTATAAACAAATATTACTTAAATTATTTGTATTAAATTAAACAAATCCAGTGTCAAGCAAGAATGAAAAGGAAAAACAATATAATAACTAATTAAAAAAAAAAAAAAAAAGAAAGAAAGAAAGAATCAAATCACATGTAAGTAACATAATAAATACCTTGAATCGAGGATGGAAGTGGGAAATGGTTTGTTCAATAAATAATTAGCTTCTTCTTTTCGGAATAAATTAATTCCAAATCCGATTTGGTTACATGAAAGCTAAAGAGAGTCAAGGTTAATAATAAGAACCCCTCAAAAGTGGATGAGGGTAAGTTTTCTTAATGACCATGGATTAAGACAAGGGTAACCATATAAAAGTAATACAGCTAAACTTTCATCCTCTATAACAGGGAGTCTTAACCTTTTTTTAGGCAACCCTCAAAATCAACAAGACGATCAACTTCTCTATCCAGGAGTCTATTTAAAAAAAATGCTAATGCAATAATAGGAATAAGTATAATAATTATTCATAATTATAAAGAGGGTAAGAAAGTATTCTTAAATCTCTCTTAAGTCCCATCGATATAATATATATATAATATATATACCTATATATATATACGTGGATATATATTATATTAATATTTATTATATCTTATATGATATATATATATTATATATATTATATTTTATATTATAGTATATATATATAATATAATATATATATCATATGTAAGCGGGGCTACCCTACCTATAATAATTATGTATACACCATTATAATGATAGAAAATCTCTCGCTCTCTATAGTTTCATGTTGATTGGCAGGGAGGGGGGGGGAAAGTCTGTATTACGAACTTATATATTTAGATTTTAAATCTTGTAAAGGCCAATCGCAAAAGCGATGCCTAGGAAAAGGTTCTTAGGGTTAAAGAATCTTGTGAATAAAGGGCAGTCGGTGTCTTGAGTTAAAGGAGAGAAGGACACGTCAGAGGGTGCCGGGCGATAAAGACCGGCACCTTCAATTTATATTTAAAAATATTCTATAAATTAATTTTATTTCGTAAAACTTTTTACTGTGATTTCCGATTGAAGCCAATATTAATTAATTAAAGCCCTATGTTACAGAAGAAAGGGGTAATTAAGAAACCTTTGCGCAGCTGAAAAACCCAGCTAATTATCTTATTTTGATTAACCTGTCTCATATACCTTTGGACGACTCATTTCCTGAATTGTATATTATCATAAAAACTTTTGACAATTGCTTGTGAAACCATTGAATTACTAGTTTTTTGAAATTAAAAATAAGAAGTAATAATCATCTTTTATATCCTAGTGTCTAAACTAAATCAGTGACACAAAGTGGTAGACCCCAGTAGTAGGAAGGGCTTTCCGGTAAAAGTACCTGGCTTGACCTTTTTGACCATTTTTATGGGTCCGACTTCTGACCTTACAATTTGGGGCAACATCCCTGATTTTTTACCTTCAACTTTTAGAGTAACAACGTAATCTGACGAGAACTTCTTTTTTTGGGACTTCTCCTTTTTTGGGCCTAGACCTTTTGGGCCTAGACCTTTTTTAGGCCTAGACCTTTTTGAGAACCCAAATTTTTCGAACCAACCCTTTGCTCTTTCCATGGGTCATTCTTGGCCCACGGTATTTTTTGAAGAAGGGCCCCGGAAATTTTTTGTCTCATTGAGGAACCGTGATTTTTTTCGAGAACCTCCGCGATTTTTTTTGTGGAAACCCCTCCGCGTTTTTTTGAGAACCCGGATTTTTTTGATATACCCGGATTTGAGAAGTCGAGAACCTCACTTTATATAAATTGTTGAGAATACCAAAACCTTAAATCTTATCATCAATGAGACTTCTGTAAATTTTTGAAACTCCCTAATTTTAAATAATATTGGCATAACCCTAATTTTGCGCAAACCTTCGAAGAAGCTGTGTGCCTGCCAACACGGTTAATGAAATAAATTTTTTTAAAAACAAGTCTTAGCAACCGCTTGTGTACGTAGCTCCCACGCCTAATTTTTTCTGCAGCAATCCCTATGTACGTGTTTGCGCAACCCTTAATTTTTTCTCGTGCCTCACAACCCTAATTTTTGGCAACCCCTTCGAAGCCAGCGGTGCGCCCACCGGTTGCGTTAAGCAAACCGTTGTACGTTACTCTTCGTCAACTCTCCCCTTATTTTTATGAGTCCCCTTCCTAAATTTTTTCTATCACAAATGTGAGGGTCAATTCTTTATTTGTGTGGCCCTACCATATTCCCTGGTTCAGAGTTTATTTTATCAAGTTTCATTTAGGGGCACTAGCCCGTTTTTGAATGTTGTTTAACGATTACTTTGATTTGACCAGAAATATTTCCGGCATCAACCCTTGCCATAGTTCCATGGAGTGTCATTTTTGACCCACGCCAATTTTTCTGGCCACTCCCTCGGCCCCCCCGGTTCACATATTTCTGTTCCCTAAACTTGTACGCATAGTATGGACCTGATCCCCCTAACCTTGAACAATCTAAGCATCATCAGTGCGACCGTAGCAGCATACACACACACTACAACACTTACACTAATTGATACCAGACAATCCACTTATGAGACACTTAATAACACATTCACTATGACACTTTTACATTTACCCATAGACACTTACATTATACACTTCAACTCACGATCACAATCACTAACTAGCCAATCCTATTGCAATCGTCCCATGGGTCAATTTTTGTCCCAACCGGTTTAAAATTTTTTGTCCTTTTAGCCTTGCTAGACTGGGAACTTAGGCCCTTATTATTTTTATGTCTTAACCTGTTTGATCATGATATTTCGCTTTTTCTTTCGACCTTGCCACTGACCAGCGCACCTTAATTCACTCCATGGGTCAATTTTGCCCACGGCTACTTGATGGTCTTTGATGGTCCCAATCAGGCCGTAATGAAGTATCTAGTGCCATGTTCTATTAGTGTGCTCTCCATGAGTATATAGAAATGTTGTAATAGAATGAGTGCCAGGTGGAGATTGCAAAGTTGATAGATTGCCAATGAAATAAGTCCCAATGAAATGGTCAAGTGATAAGTAGGCCAATGGCCGTGCCAAAGTGAAGCAGGCCACAGTTGTGCCAAGTGAGTTGCCCACTTAGGTCCACTGAGTGCCACTTTTTTCAAGCCTTTTCTATCCATACCCCCTGCAGTCACGACTAGCTCTCAATTCAGAAGGTTGTCTAACCCCGTGAGAGTTATTGTTAATGGTATGAAGGATTCGATTGGTGAATGTTTCTATATTACAATCCTCTAGAATGCTTTCCTTACTAAATTGAGTTAGTCCTTTTTTCTACCACTTAATTACAGTTATAAATCTTACACTCGCATAGACACTTAGCCAGCTTCCATATACACTTACACTCACACATCCCAGGTACACTTATATACACTTACACTTGCCCATTAGACACTACATGTAAACCATAGACACTTAACACTCACATCCACACACGAATTACACTTTAACACTAATACACTCATCAACACTCTGTATTTTGATGCCTCTACTATTGATGTCCTCAACTTGTTATTGCCCCAGTCTATAATAACCATGCCTCAGCATTGAATTGCCTCAACTTGAAGGTTTCATTCTTTGATGACTCTATTCAGTAAATGCCAACTCATCAATAATATAGACACTTACGAGCTTATCCAAGAATATGACTCATCACAGATGTACTCATCTTTTGGAGGTTCTACAAATCTCTACTCCCTCCATAAAGAACGAAAGTAATAATTGTTTCCCCTAGTTTCATATTTGAAACACCAAGGGCTCAGGGCCATGATCCCTCACCGCGCGAAGGCCCCGACCCCGCACCGCGGCTGCACGTACCCGCCGCCTTGTCCCCTCGCCACGTCCGCTGCGCCCCGTCGTCGCAATATTTTCCTCAGTGCAGTACCCGCCTCCGCTGCGGTGCGCCCGCAGTGCTGTCATTACATTCCCCGCTCTGTTGAATGAAAAAAAAATACTGGAATATATATACTATAAGTATCATTTTTTATTTCATACTTAAACATTTTTAATTTAAAAACATTTCGCGAACCTAAAACTGTAACTTATTACATGGTTTATTTAACACAGTATATTTTATTTAACATTATTTTTACTTAATACTTTTACTTAATACTTTTTTAATTTATAAATTTAAAAATTGTTATGTAAGAAGAAAAACCCAGAGAGTGTCTGATATATAATCATGTTATTTTACTTACAATTGTACGAAAACATTTTATTAAAAACCATTATACTACATAGGCCCTACAAGCCAAGGTTAAAGCAGTTTTTAAAACAATAGATTGTCCCGCTGTGTTCAATATTCACCTTCATCACCTACGGGGATTAGTATGCCTTTGTTTACTGCCTTTACTGCTTCTTTACCACCTCTTTGCTTTACTGGCTTTAACTTCAGTGTTTTACTCTTTAACTTTCTGCCTCTCGTACTGCTTTAACTTTCTGCTTTTACTGTTTTAACTTCTGCTTTACTGCTTTTAACTCATGTTTTACTGCTTTAACTTTTCTGCTTTACTGCTGCTTTCTTGCTTTACTGCTTTAAATCTTTCTTGCTTTTTAGGCGCTTTAACACACTCAAATATCATTATCCTTACCATACCTTAAAGCAAGCAGTAAGCAGCTCAAAAGACAAAAGACGGTGTATATTACCTAAGCCACTATGGGGCATTAGTATGCGTTTGTTTACTTGCTTTACTGCTTTAGACTCTCTGCTTTACTGTCTATTAACCATCTGCTTTAACTGCTTTAACTTTTACTGCTTTACATGACGTTTAAACTTATCTGCCTCTTTAGCGTTTTAACTCATACATATTATTAACCATTACAGTTTTTTATTGATTGTTTATTGAGTTCCTATATCTATTTCTCTATTTCTTCGTTAAATTTCTGTAGTTCTTTTCTGATATCTCTATCTTATCATTAATGTATTTTTATTATTCTACTTGTAGTTAATATTATGATTTATGTTTTCTGAATAGCTAATAGCATATTTTATTCTTTTTATAATATTATATCTTTACTTTAATATAATTATTAATTAACTTTTTATAATTAATTTATTTTGTTTTTAATAACATTTTTATTTTTATTCTTTTTAATCTTTTTATTATTTTACTCTATTTTATTATTTTATTTAGTTTTAATACTTCTTTATTTTATTCATTGTTATACTAATTCTTTTTTTATTTATTATTATCACTATATTTATGTATTTTGATTATTATTTTAATTTTACTCTATTTTATTATAGTTATACTTCGAGTGTATTTACTTCATGCCTTATTTTTTATTATTTTACTTTATTATATATGCTTATTATATTATTCTTATATTATATATCTCTCCGCATTATTAGTTTATCTTTACTTTAAACATGCCTCAAGTCATTACTTATTTGAACACAACCTCACAACAGCCCACATAGATACACGACACACACACGCACAACGTCACTTACGTACCAGCTTTGAACCACCCACACCAAATGTCACACTATGAACAACTATTATACACACCATTCACAACTATGCCCATACATTACCTAATAATAGGACACGTTACATTACCGTATTCACTCTTATCGAACACACAATGCACTGATTTAAGTGTCTAGCAACCTGACTTTTCGCGACAGTCAAAAACCTATGTACATTTTATCAGCTCATCACTACAATTACATCATTACACACGACAGAGTTACTTATGCATCTTGCCACACTAGAGAACTTTTACTTACCATTCTACAGCAACATCCAGATTTTACTGATTACTCTACTATACAGATATTTACTTAACACAAACAGTATCTTATCTTTTACAATCCATCTTGTCACAATTACTACGTGCCGACATTGCCACCTACACACCACCACAACAGACCCAACTCTAACACTCTACACAGCGATTGAGTACTGAGTGAATAAGTACACATCTATAAAACATTCTATGTTTACTAATTACACAACGTCATTTATATCTACTCAATAATACCTCACTCTAACCAATAAATATTGATTTCAAAGTTCTATAAACTTTCTAATATGTAATAAATCAATCATTTAATCTTCTGAAACAAAGAACTATATTATATTAACTGTTAATACTTTTTGGTTTATAAATTTTATTTGATAAACTGAACAAGTTTTAAAATAACTGTTAGTAAAATTTTATGAAATTTTATAAAATCATAATATCTCTTACAGGTTACCTTAAAGCAGATCTGACAGAAATATCGTACAGTGCATAAAGTCAGCCCCTCTTAGTTGATGCGACCCCATCTCTGAACACCTCCAAACATAATTGCTTCTCACGTTCTTTGTTCTATTAGAAAACTTACTGCTTTTCACCGACTATCACTTATCAATAGCGATGTAATAGAGTTAGCTAAAAATATTAACTCATGACAAATAACAGTCTTCTTCTCTCTGCTAAACATAGACGATGTATTTTACTTAAATAAATCATATCTAATTTTTATTTTAAAAATAACAATTATTCAATTTTCACAGATTTTATGATATTTCGAGCTCATGATGTTATACGTGAAAAAGAATTGTCAATAGTTTTTTTAAATAATTTTGTCGAGTTATCTCTCTTTTGTACTTGGATTGATCTGTATATGTACAATTGACATAATCTCAGACACGAGAAAACATCAACAACCTCGCACTCAGTATACAGAGTAGCAGAAAACATGAGCTACTCCTGTAAAATGTTTGAAGTAAACTAACTTATAGCCCTTAAAGGTTTAGGATAACGCGTGTTTTGTTAATTTGTACCCCGCACGCAGCGATTTAGAGGCATAGATACCATTGTTCAGATTATATTTCAACTGACCTTTCTGTCTGTAAATATTGTGAAGTGTCAATTGAAAACTTTAGTTTTAGGTCCCTTTATAAATTTTTATTGGCCTAAATAGTGATATAAACTTTTTGTATCATTCAGGCGGAATTTTAAATGCCTAATACCACGGTCAATAAATAGGTTAATTGTCCGAATAGCTATATAGACAAGAATCTAAATGTTATTATTTTCATAGATATAATTCAAACTGATTATAGTCATGTTCATTGGATTGCGGTATCCTCTGTATCCTTTGTATCATGATTAAGAAGGGATAATCGTGTGTTCATCAACTTGTCTCTTCAGGGTGAAGATTTTGTTCGACGGTGACGTCAATCCCTTATTCTCATATGACCACTCGGGTATGGTGCTGATAGTTGGTTCGAGATATTATTGTATATCGTCTTTTTTGGTTGTTTAATGGTATTAGATAAACAAACTATGTTTTTTTCATATCCTAGAGCCCAAAGTTTCGTTTATATTTTAATTATGGCTTTTCTAAAAAATTTATCAGATAAAATAAAGTAACAATTATTAAAGAATATTTAAATTCTAATAGTAAATATGTAAATAGACTATCGGATAACACTTACAAAATGATACTTTACTATTTAATGATATATAGAAATGTATAATAATTCCATTAACTTATACAATGATTCCTATTATACATATATATATGATATATAAATTAATATATAAGTATATTAAACATACTCTTCTATAAAAATAATCTTATAGTCTATCGTTTAAATTTTTATTATGTTATATATTATATATATATTACTCAACCTACATATATAGTTTATTATATCTAAGATATCTATATATTTACTATAAGTGATAACATCTTTTTAAAAATTATATATCAAAATCAGTTTTTCTTTATAAATATTTACTAATGTTATATAAGGGTTAACTATAATATAAGTACAGGAATTGATTTATTAATATTATTACACTTCCAATCTTATTAATTACACTTCTTCTCATGATTTAAAACTATAACTTTATTTGTATATATATGTTAATTCTTTTTAAATCTTTGCATGAATTATTAGCCATATCATTTTATATTCATATTATTTTGAATTATTGACTTTGGGTCTACTCATAGTGTTTTGCCAGAATGTTCTTCTCCACAGTAATTAACCTTGCAGTTAACACATATCGTTATAAAAACAGTTCCCGTTGACGACTATACTATTGTATGCAAACATTTATTTTATCAATCTGGTGG
>JABUQX010010320.1:0-7500 GCA_015478945.1 Trachelipus rathkii
CAATATATTTGTTCAAAAACCATTGACAATTAACCAACACGAGGAGCAAAGTTCCAAGTGGCAATAGAGTATGACCTGATGGACGTGGTATGGTGTAACTGCTGCTCGTGTAGTAACCTCCAAATACTAGATTAGAATTAAACTGTAGTGACAATTCTCGCGTGCTCTTTTCAGAATGCTCAGAAATTTCATTAAGAACTAATTCTTCTTAATCAACAGTCCTAGTAGATCGGGGTCTCCCTGCATTAGTGTGCTCTTTGGACTGCAAATATCTTGTTTCAGACAGGCGTTGATGATAGTGGCACAAACCCCTTGCCGCTTGGACAATTCGTTGGGAATATTTCTCTGGTACAAACGTCTGCTGCAGAACTATTACGCATATGCCACCATACATTAGATGCTTGTCAGCTAGTTCAGAGTAATGAATACACGTGGTAATTAGTTCCATAATCAATAACGAAAGAAACACGTAAGAGACCCACACAGTCAATGAGTTACATTGTAATGTGTCACACAAACAGCCAATGCATTTATCGTATACAGTAGTTGGTTGTTTTTGGTCAACAATGTGCTGAAATGTTTAATGGAAGGAGTAGCTGTTTCTGGAAGAGTTGTAATTATTTAAATGAGATGTTTTCAATTACTAAAAATTTACATTCTCCCCTATTAATAGTCATAATTTATTAAATTTTATTAATACCCATTTGATTCTGCGTACAACAATAGGTTGTGTTTTTGGGTTCCTTAACATTTTAACCCTAAGTCATCCACTTTCATGGAATGTCGCTCAAATACTTTTAACGTCCGCCATTTTTAAATTTAATAGTAAATTTGATACTTCTTTTGGTCATCATTAGCACTACACACAAACAGTACTCATCCCAAATATAAGGTTTGTAACCTAGTAGGCTTCAGAGATACAAAATATTTAGTAAAAAACACATAACAGATAGCCAAAGGAAACTAAGCACATTACGACGTCATACCTTTTATAGAACTTTTACCTTTATTTGTGCATTTCTTATCAGTTACCAAAAATTTTTTAACCCATAATTTTGAATCACCCCTATAATATATATATATATATTATATATATATATATATTATATATATATATATATATATATATATATATATATAATATAATAATATATATATATAATATATATATATATATATATATATATAGGTTTATATATATATATATATTTATATATATATATATATATATATATATATATAATATATATATATATATATATAATATATATATATATATATATATATATATATTATATATTAATATAATAATATTATATATATTATATTAATTATATTAAATATAATATATATATTAATATATATATATATATATATATATTAATCATAATAACAGAAGTATTTAACATGTAAATAAATATGCATATCAGGCAGTAAAAAAAAAAATGAAAAAACATTTTCTTTATATTTCCATAAATATTTGAAAAGAAATATGTCAAGTTTTGGTTGGTTGTATTTAATGTTGTAAAAAATTCATTGGAAGGATTCGAATCCGGATGCGATTCGGTTCAGATTCAGATTCAAGCTTTTTACATGGATTCTGATTCTGATTCGGATTCGGATTCGAGAAATTAAACAACACACACGTATTCGGATTCGATCGAACATTTCCACAACCACACGGATTCGGATTCGATTCGAAATCCAAAAGTGCCGGATTCGCCTATCACTGATATATATATATATATATTAAATAATATATATATATATATATATATATATATATATATATATATATTATAATATATATATATATATATATATATATATATAATATTATATATATATATATATATATTATATATATATATATATATTATATTATATATATTATATTTCAGTTATTTGACCAATATTGCTGCTTGTATGGCCTCCTTTATTAAGCACAGGGAACTTCATAAAGAATTATTACCTCTCGGTTTTACATTGCAGTTTTCGCTTGTAAGCAGAAGGTTAACAAAAGCCCGGTTAGCATGTTTGGAAACCAAAGGTTTTCAATTGCTCTGGCGTCGAAGGAAACGATGTTGTAGAACTGCTCCAGGAAGCCTTAGCAAGGAAGAAGTGTAAGTTGCATTAATAGTCCATGATTTAACTTAATTTTGACTTTAAAATTAGTTGACGAAATCAGGATCTTTTCCGCTCAGTTGACTATGTTTTCCTGAATGAAAATTTGCATATATAATATATATATATATATATATTATATATATATAATATATATATATATATATATATAATATATATATATATAATATAATATATATATATATATATATATATATAATAATATATATATTATATAGTATATATATATTAGGAATGTTACCGGAACAGGAATTTTTGGTTCGGCGGCAACCGGAACTTTCCGAAACCTTGGAAAGTTCCGGCCGGAACCGGAACTTTTCGACTTCAGCTGCACCTAACATATTCTACTTAAAACTTGTCTGATTCACAAGTAGAGTTCCTAAGAAGTATATGGCAATCTGTCATATCATACTGTGAAGCTCTTCAGTTCTGTAAGCCCAAATTTGGGTTAAAGCGTATTAATAAAGGTTTTTAAGTGAATATACTATAGCTGCGTTTCCAGAAGCCCGAGTGCAGCCCGTGTGCAAAATCGACTCGGAAACGCTTCGATTTGAAAAAAAAAATTACATTAACCAATCAGAGAATAGGAAATTTGAGTAACTGGAAACGGCCGAGCGGCCCTGTCGGATCAGCTGACAATGTAACAATACTCTTATACTTAATATGTATCTATTTTATGACATGATATCCGATATATTAGTATCCTTAATATAAAAGTTAACTGAAATATTTAAAAATTTTTGGAAGTCATTTCCGACACATGTTTGTAAAAAGATTTGTTTGTAAACAAAGTATTCTTCCGCGCAGCCCGTCCGTTTATTAATTCCCGAAATCGAGGATTTAACAACGGGCGCCTGACTGTGACGTTAAGTGCGCAAACGGGCTCTGGAAACGATGCATGTGCGCCTGTGTGCCCGCCCGGCTGCAGTCGGGCTTCTGGAAACGCAGCTTATATAAAGTTCTACCGGGTCTTCAAAGTTTAAAAAGCTTTTTTCAGAAGCGGGTAACGTGTTTGAGGATAAGAGATGACGTTAAACTCCACAACATGGCGAGCAACTTATTTTCCTACACCACATTTCAAAATTCAAATAAGTTCATTTTAAGTAAGAAAATTATGGAATCTTTGTTTTTAAAAATTTAAAATTTTTTGCTTAAACAGTTTAGTTAATATTTTGTTTTGTAGTAAGTTTCTACTTTTAAGTTTAATTTCTTTTGAATAATAATAATAATAAATAATCCATAATAAATAATAATATAATAAAAATAATAATAATAATAAAATTAATATAATAATAATAATAATAATAATAATAATAATAATAATAATAATAATAATAATAATAATAACAGTACCCTGTACAAATTTTATTTATCCCCAAGTCTAGATTCTAGAGCAGGATTGGCACAAAAAAGATCAAATATTTAAATCAACTGATTTTTTTACGTATTTTTTTTTTTATTAAAAAATCATGATTTTTTTTTTTTATTATTATTATTATTTTTTAGGCCACTTTTTTTCTAAATAATTAATTCTAGCTATTACCTAATTAATGATAAGTATATTTCATCTACATCATAAGTAAATTCATCAATGTTGTTTCAAGTCATTTTTAATAAAGAAATAAATAAAATTAGAGATCAAAATATTATAAAATATATAAAAAAAAATATATATATATATATATATATATATATATATATATATATATATATATATATATATATTATATATATATATATATATATATATATATATATATATATTATATATATACTATATATATATATATATATATTATATATATATATATTAGTGATGGGACGATTAATCGTCATCGTCATCGTCATCGCCAAAAATCGGCATATTTTTTTAAAATCGTCATCGTCAAATTTCCCGATTATTTTGGCCGATTAATTGAACAAAATATTAAGAAATTTTGAATATATTAAAACCCATAATAATAATAATAATAAATAATAATTAATAATAATAATATATAATAATATATAGTATATAAAAATATTAATAATAATAATAATAATAATAATAATAATAATAATAATAATAATAATAATAATAATAATAATAATAATAATAATAATAATAATAATAATAATAATAATAATAATAATAAATTATATATATATTCTTATAATATATATATATATATATATATATTTATATATATATATATATATATATATATATATATATAATATATATATTATATATATATATATATATAAATATATATATATATATATATATATATATATATATATACCCATTTTGCTTATGGTATGTATGACATTCAAGTGCCTAATGGTTCGCCTTTCTGTTATGCGTTCATATCCACACTCATCCTCCAGACAACATATCATCATATCACATACTTATATCCACACCCTCTTCTAGACAACATCTTACAGACATCCCTATCCATTATATCCATACGTGTAGGGAGAAAAAATTGCCCACATCGTATGTCCTGCGTGTCGTAGAAGGCGACTAAGGGACGGTGGTAGTTAGGTTGGCTGCCTACTACCACTTATCTTTTGCCAGGAATGCTAATGCATGCCTCGGAGAAGGTCGAGATCGCAGTAAGCGCCCTTCTATCCTTCGGCGAAAATGTATGAATCGTATCTGTATATAAAATGTCAGAGGAATAAATGTTGAGGAGATGAGGAGAGAGGTGATGGATGTATTTAGAAAGGGCAAATTTGATTTGCTCGCTGTGACTGAAACAAAGATGAAAGGAAACGGTGAAAATGAGTGGTGTGGTGTGAAAATGTTGTTTGTGCTGCCTGTAGAAAGGAATGAGAGGGGGATAGAGGGATTTGCAATTCTGATGAGTGGTTGTGGTAGAGAGCTATGGTAGATTTTGTGTGTGTGAGAGTACTAAAGTCTAAAGGTTAAATTAAGTTTGAAAAGGTCAAAATTTGTGTGGTTAGCGACATTAATTTCCATCTGAGGTAATTGTTGAAAAGAGTAACGGATTTTCTAGGATTAATCCGAAATGAGTTTGGATGGGGGGAATAGTGAGATTTAGTTCATTTGCCACATAATCTGCCCATTCAAGGAATTTTTTTTTACAGTTTGTCACCACCACTCAACGAAGCAGACCCTATTCGGAGGGGGTGTAGTACTCTCAAAAGTTCACCCTGTAGCGCAAATTACGCATATGAAAGCACAGACGAGCAGACTTTAAAAGTGAGGAGATAAATTCAGTAGGGATACATAAGATGGAAGAGAATTCCACAAAAACAGAGGTGGTGGGAAAGAAGGAAGCACCACAGCAAACTAGCCTGGAGTTACCAATGTCAACACAATACTCGTGCGCAGATACAGCACCAATTGTGCTACGAAGGCGTCGTAAAGGTGGTGGTACGCAGGTGAATAATTCCCCTCGAGCACTTTGACGCTGCGGTAACCTATATGGATAGAGATAAAGCACAACATCGTCCTCACTTAAAGATAGAGGGTCAAGTGAACTGGAAAGTACAGAACAGTTTATAAGCCTTTTGGCCTTTGACTCAACCCTGGCCAAAAGCCGGGTGAAACCAGAGCCCCCCCCCCAGATGATGAGAGCAGTACTCCCATACATGGGCGGATGAGACCTTGTTAAGCGGAGCAACTGAGAAAGAGGGGAAAGTCCTCACAGTCTAAAAACGAGAATTTCCAGTTCCTTTGAGGCCGCCCTAGCAACTGGTTGTGATGTGAGGTTTCCAGACATTTTTTTGTTCATGTTAAGGCCAAGATGTTTATATTGTCAACATAGGAGAGACGAAAGAACCGTCGAAAGAGACAGGAAAGTTAGAAGGTATTTTTGAGAAGGAGATTTTGTAAAAGTTGGGGTTTTAAAGAATTGAATTTCACAAAGTTATTTTATCCCATCAGCGAGAATAAAAATCGGAAAGATTAAGCGAGAAGGCTAATTTCCAGAAGTAAAAGTGTGAGTAGAATTGATATGAGTTAAAGAATGAAAGGTCGAGTCATCGGAATAACGAGTGGAAAGAGTTAGAGGTGCAGGTGGAAGAAGATCATTAATGAAGTAGGAATAAAGTAAGGAGGTAGACAGAACCCTGAAGAACACACTATTGACAGAAAAGAAGAAGAAGTCGCCCCATCAACAACAGCCGATATTGAGCGATTTGAAAGAATACCAAGATATAAGTAAGCAAAGAGAAGGAGGAAAACCCAAAGGAGAGGAGCTTTGGAGAAGCAGTGACGCGTCCATAACTCGTCAAATGCTTTGGATATGTAAGACACCACCAACCCAAGTCTCCCCGTATTTCCTAAGAGCGAAAAACCATAAATCGGTTAAGATAGGAATGTATATCGCCAATAGACTTCGTGCAACGAGAGCCGTAACGGAAAGAAGGGAATGAGTTCCCAGATAATCTAAGAAGTGGAGTTGAGAAAGGGTTTCAAAGATCTTAGAATAGAATACAAGTGAGAGCTACAGGGCGATAGTTAGAAGGATCAGAGCGGCTTCCTTTTTTCGGATTAGGTTGGACATGTGAGAGCTTCCAACACTGAGGGAGGGGAAAGTGCTAGTATTGAGACATAGAGAATATAGTTGAGCGAGGGGCCGAAGAGATTAGAATTTTCGTTGGAGAATTAGCAACACAATGATCAGATCGAATAAGAGGAGGAAAGGCAGATTTACAGAAGTTGCTGGAGATGAAAGATTTGTCAGTAGGAGAACCAAGGAGGTTAGCGCACTTTCCTTTGATGAAAGCCAGCTTTGCTCGTCGAAGAGTATCCCTGCAACGATTTCTAGCTGAATGAAAATTAGCGAGAGTGATAGGAGAACGAGAATTTTTCAACACCCGATAGGCACTGTCTCTAGCCTGAATGGCCAGAGAATAAGACGACGAACCATGGATTATGAGGAAAGAAAGATTTAGTTTTAGAAGGAAATGAATGAGGAAAGAAAAATTTAGCTGAAGAAGGAATGAACCTGCTCATCCCATCAACGATTGCAGCCCCCCCCTTTCTTTTTAATCTTTATACATCAATCATTTCTCCTTTTTGAGGTAGCCAAATTTTGCTATCGTCTGCAAACTTGGAAACCTTACATTTAAGTCCCTGGTCTAAATATTTTATACATGTATGAGGAACAGCCACTTGACCTAAGAAATCGTTACGGACCACAAACATGTCTCCTCATTTCATTAATAAATACTTTTCATTTTCATTGATTAACTATTATTATTATTATTATTATTATTATTATTATTATTATTATTATTATTATTATTATTATTATTATTATTATTATTATTATTTTATTATTTTTATTTATTAATTGTTTTGGAATTTAAGGAATCAAAATTTTGATCGCTAAATAA
>JABUQX010010320.1:12500-29863 GCA_015478945.1 Trachelipus rathkii
TAAACTTATTATTAATTAGTTAATAAATTAGGATTATTAACTAATTTAAGAAAATAATAATTAAAAAAAAAGCCAATTTATACAAAAAAATATAAAAAATAAAAATAATCTTCAAAAAAATAAAAAAAATCCCCAACCCCGTTCTAGAGTTTAAAGCTACCGGTTCGAGTGTGAAAATATTAGCTGCGTTTCCAGAAGCCCGAGTGCAGTCTGTGTGCAAAATAGACTCGGAAACGCTTCGAATTGAAAAAAATTACATTAACCAATCAGAGAACAGGAAATTTGAGTACCTGGAAACGGCCGAGCGTGCCCGTCGGATCAGCTGACAATTGTAAACAATACTCTTATACTTATATGTATCTATTTTATGAAATGATACGATATATTTAGTATCCTTAATATAAAAGTTAACTAAAATATTAAAAAACTTTTGGCAAGCCATTTCCGACACATGTTTTGTAAAGAAATTTGTTTGTAAACAAAGTATCCTTCCGCAGCCCGCCCGTTTACTAATTCCCGAAATCGAGGATTTAACAACGGGCGCCTGACTGTGACGTTTATGTGACGTAGAAGTGCGCAAACGGGCTCTGGAAACGATGCATGTGCGCCTGTGTGCCCGCCCGGGCTGCAGTCGGGCTTCTGGAAATGCAGCTATTGTTTCATATTTAAAGTTTTCGAAAGTATAGAGTCGAGGTCATTTTAACATATTTGTTCACATATATCAATTTTCTATATTATTTTTTATGCATAATCATAACTGAGTAAATGACAAATCAATTACTGAATTTTATTAAGAAAAATTTGAAACAACCAGAATTTTTTGTTCCGGCCGGAACCGGAACTTCCAAAAAATCGAGGTTCCGGCCGGAACCTGGTTCCGGTACATCCATAATATATATATATATATATATATATATATATATATATATATATATATATTATATATATATAATATATATATATATATATATATATATATATATATATATATATATATATATATATATATATATATATATATATATATATATATATATATATATATATATATCAGGCTTGGATTCAAGTACAAGTACTTGTACTTATACTTTTTTGGAGTACTTGCACTTGTACTTGTACTTGTACTTGCAGTATCTAAAACCCAGTGTACTTGATAATTTGCAAAGTACTTGCAAGTACTTTGGCATTTTTAACTACTGCTAATAAATATTAATATATTATAATATATATATATATATATATATATATATATATATATATATATATATATATTATAATATATATATATATATATATTATTATATAATATTATATATTATATATATATATATATATATATATATATATATATATATTATACCGTATAATATATATATATATATATTAAATATATATATAATATATATATATATATATATATATATATATATATATATTATATATAATATATATATATATATATTATATATATATATATATATATATATATATATAAATATATATAATATATATATATATATATATATAATATATATATATATATATATATATAATATATATATATATATATATCTATATATATATATATTACATATATTATATATATATATATATATAATATATATATATATATATATAATATTATATATATATATATATATATATATATATATAATCTATATATTATATATATTAGCATTTTTCCTACTTAATTGATATTATTATTTTCTTATATGTGTATTCAAAACAATTTCCATTTTTAGGAATTAAAGTATGTCATTTTATATAATATATATATATATATATATATATACTATATATATACCTATATATATATATATATATATATATATATATATATATATATATATAACTATTCTCTATATATATATATATATATATATATATATTATATCATATATTAAAGGTGGGCACCTTTAATGAGAAAGTTAACGTCGTTCATTCTTAATCGTTAACAAAAAAAATTAACGGCGTTAATCATTAAAGCGTTTATCGGTAAAGAATGTAGCGGAAGTTAACGTTAATCGTTAACGTTAACCGTCTTCAAAATGTTTTTTTTTTTTTTTTTTTACAGTTTCCACCCCACCCCTCACGGGCAGAGGCCTATTCAGGAGGGGTCTTGCCCGCCAAAATTTCACACGCGCCATTAGCGCAAATTACGCAGATGAACATAGACGCAGGCTATAAAGTGGAGGGAGATTAAATTCAGCAGGAAACACAGAAGATGGAAGAGAGTTCCACATAACAGTGGTGACAGGAAAGAAGGAAGCACCGCAGCGAACTAGCCTGGAGTTACCAATATCTACACAAAACTCGTACGCAGATACAACACCCCTTGTGCTACGAGGGTGTCGTAAAAGTGGTGTTACGCGAGTGGTAAGTTCCCTCGAACACCTGCCGCTGCGACATATAGAAAGAGAAAAGCAGCCAACATCGCGTCCGCTAAAGATAGAGGGCCAGTGAACTGGAAAGTACATAACAGTTTTTAAGAAGTCTTTTTGGCTTTGACTCGACCCTTCCCAAAAGCCGGGTGAAACCAGAGCCCCCAGATATAAGAACAGTACTCTATACAAGGGCGGATGAGACCCTTGTATAACTGAGAAGAGGAAAAAAAGTCTCGCAGTCTAAACAGAACTCCCAGTTTCTTTGAGGCCGCCCAGCAACCGTTGTGACGTGAGGTTTCCAAGACATTTTTTTTGTTTATGTTAAGGCCAAAGAATGTTTATATTTGTCTACAGGAGAGACAGAGAACCGTAAAAAGAGATGGAAAGTTATAAAGGTATTTTAGAGAGGGAGATTTGTGAAAGTTGGGTTTTTAAATTGAATTTCACAAGTTTGAGACGATCCCACCCGCAAAATTCTATCTAGATCAGCGAGAATAAATCGGAAAGATTAAACGAGAGGCAATTCTAAAGTAAAAGAGGGAGCAAGAATTGAAATGAGTTGAAGAATGAAGGGTCGAGTCAACGGCATGTGAGTGGAATAAAGTTAGATGTACAGGTGAGAAGATTATTAATGAAAAGTAGGATATAAGACAGAACACGAAACCCCAGAGGAAACCACTATTGACAAAAAAGAAGAAGTCGCTCCATCAACCAGAGCCGATGTTTTGCGACTTGAAAGAAAGCTGGACATAAGTAAGCAAAAGAGAATGAAAGGAACCTCAAAGAAGGGGAGCTTTGGCAGGGCAATGTGCGTGCCATATGCCGGTCAATATGCTTTGGATATGTCAAGCGCCACTACGCAAGTCTCCCCGTAGTTCCTAAGAGCAGAAAACCATAAATCGGTTAAATAGGAAAGTATATCGCCAGTAGACCTTGAACACCAAAAGCCGTACTGGCGATCGGAAAGAAGAGAATGAGATTCCAGATGGTCTAAGAAGTTAGAGTTGAGAAGGGTTTCAAAGATCTTAGATAGAATACAAGTGAGAGCTATTGGACGATAGTTAGAAGGATCAGAGCGGCTTCTTTTTTTTGATAGGTTGTGCCTGTGCTTGCTTCCAAATGAGGGAACGTGCTAGTAATTAAGACATAGAAAATATAGTTGAACTAAACGAGGGGCGGTGTCCAGCACGATACAGCACATTCCCTCAAAAGTCGGGTTTTTTTCCAACCCTGTGTTAAACATTACTAAACGGGATAATAACCGAGTAAAGATAAACACATTTTGAGCGACTGAGAGGAGAGTTAAGGAAATTTTGGAAAAAAAAAAGTTTATCTCTTATCGAGATCGAATCTAATACAATTTAAAATCTGATAAGAAAATATTTTAGGGGGTGGTATTAGAATGATGGAGAATTGAAGAGTTTAGGGTTCCCTACCTATTATATGTGGATGATTTGGTTTTGTGTGGCGAATCTGAAGAGAGTTTGAGAGGATTGATAGAGATTTGGCAGGGTGTGTAAAAGGAGGGGTTTGAAAGTGAACGTAGATAAGAGCAAGGTTATGATTGTGAGTAGGGCGTGTCAATTTGGAGGGCAAAAATAAAAATTCATGTTTTTTTTGTGAATGAGGGGGTCCAAAAATGTGCCTTTTGATGTGTAATATCCTAATTTAAAAGGTTTTTCTTTATTCATAAACATTCAACTTGGTAAATTTGCTCTTGATTATAATGTATATTGAAATTTCCGAAAAAAGGGGAAAAATTAATATAAATTCCAAGAAAATTTGCTCAAAAAGTGGTTTAATGAACTCAAACAATTTTATTTATATTTTGTCTCTATTATCAAACACTGAAATCACATTGTCAAAAATGTAAAAAGCTTCAACCAACAATATTTATTAAATCTTCCTTCGATTCATTCCTAGACATCATTCTTCTGCTTGCTTCTTGACCTCTAATAAATCCTCGTTTCTCATGGGTATACACTTTGCCAGAAGCCTCTGTTACTTGTTTCACACACCTCTCATTGGACTGTCCATGACATGGCCACTTTGGAACTTGCATTGGCTCTTCACCAAGCTTTCTTATTTCTGATATTTTGAGTTTACAAGTAAGTGGAGGCTCATATACTTTTTCTGAACAGACTATTAGTTCCAAAAGGGAAGTTGCATTTGGATTTACTGCAGGTGTTTTCCTAGGCCGAACAGATAAGTCTCCTGGCGCATCATCATCTTCATTCCTTAGTTCAATTATCTTCTTGACCCCTGCTTTAAAAGTGTCTGAAGCACCATTTCACTAAAAGCGAACCGCGATGAACGTTGGATTGTAGACAAAACAATATCTGCTACTAACTTCTTCTGTGATTTTAGGAGCTTCAATTGATAAAGAATATGGTGACGTCCTTCCACCCAAGAGAATTTCGATTTGATTGTAAACCAGCAGGGATGGTAAACGCCAACAATGTATTCCACAAGCAGTGGTAACGTCTTCAAATTGTTGCCTTTAAGGCCATGATTTGAAACCCATATGCGACAAATCCTATTTGCAGTTGTTCACCAAGAGTGGCTTACAAGACCAATTTCTAATAATGCCAGATCAGTATGAAGTACACCTGACCTTATGGCCTGAGCTATCCTGTAACCATAAGCCTGATCTGTAGAGAGATCTTTGACAACAGTGTCACTCAATGGAACCAAAGGCTCTGGAAAGGATTGATTTCTAGTTCTGTTGCCGATCTTACCACTCCACTTGTTGTTAGACAAAGTTTTTCCATCCAACTCTGTGATCAAGTGCCGCAAAGGTAGTTCATTAGTATGAAGAGCACAAACCAACCAGATGAGTTTACGATTCAGCTTTGCCTCAACCTAATGCATGACTCTCCTTCCCAACCAGTGTTAACATTCGTTGAGTCACCACCAATAGCCTGCAAACTTTTATCAATGTTGTTTTTCTTTAAAAAATCCACAAGATGGTTAGCAATAACTTCAACAGGTTTCCTTTTCGTTAAGTTTCTACTGAAGTAAAATGGCAAAGATAGCTTCCACCTGGCTCACTGCAAACAGTGTAATGCTCTTCTTTCACAATACTTGTAAAATAATGACTTGAGTTATCTGCTTGTAACAGAACTTTAGTGGAATCTTTGCTTTCATCAAAGAAGATACATTCAATATTGCCTATCCGGCATTGAGCATGAAATTCGTCATCAAGTGATTTCATGACTTTTCTGTGCTCTTTTACTTTTTTGTGATCAACGCAAGTCTCACTGTCTCTTTAGTAATTAATCTAGCATCCCAAAAATGCAGCTGTAGCACGTAGACCGACATCATACCTATGCAACATTGCGCAATTGTAATGTATTATTTTGGACTTGTACTTGAAGTAAAGGTACATCAAAATCATCACATGGAATTTGCAAAAGATCTTCAGATTCTTCATCTGTAACATCAGTTGGCTCTTCATCTTCGTCGGAGAAAAGAACTTCATTTGATTGTAATGTTAACTCTTCCTTCCTTTTCTGCTTATATTCTTCTTAATTCATCTTCTTGCCTCTTCTTCTTTTTAATTTGTCTTCTGTGCTCAGGTAGATCTGGTAATCCATTTTGATGCTATCCAACAGATCCAACCCTCTCTCTTTGATTATTAATAAATACTAGTTCTTTGACAGGAATCTTCATATCCTTAGAACAAGAGCAGGAGATGTACACTTCATGTTTACAGTCAGCACCACCTGGACATGGACCCTCAAATTCTGAACATTTAGCTTAATCTCCACACTTGCAATTGAGGATGTCAAAGAGCTTGTCTAACGTTGCTATGAAAGCCTCTTTCAATTCCAGTTTTCCTCTGCCAAGTGATATGTTTTTGGCCTTTTCCCAGTTTTCTTCTATCTTCTATCTTATTTAAAATTGGCACCACAAAACAAATGTTTGCTAGCTCTTTTCAAGCACTTTTGGATAAATATCCTTTGCAAGAGTGGCTGCTGGGTAATTTCTGACTTTCACTCCACTCTGCACTCTTAGCAGAAGCCCATATCTTAGAACATCACGCAGAGTTGGGAGTTCAGATGGCAGCATTTTTCGACCAGTTCAAAGGAAGTTACTCATGTGAGTGGAAGTTGCCAGTCTTGTTTTCCTTTTACTAGCCATGGTTTCGAATTTTCAGATTTTGCAAGTGGAAGAAACTATTCGTGCCTGGAAAAAGAAAAACAAGAAAATGTCAATGTTTGTATGATATTAATAAAAATTAATAAAAAGACTCTTCTGCAAATGAGTATTGGTAGTTTAAAAACTTTTACGAGTGGCATTAAATTTTTTACAGATATTATAGTATAATATAAGTATGTACAGGCAGAAATAATGATAAGAAGGCACTTCTTTAGAGAAGACAGTTTGCTGCGAATTTTACATGAAACGTGAAAATATCACGAATTTGAAGTACCTATTTACCAAGCATACCAATGTAATTGCCAGTTCTTCTAAATATAATTGTGAATCATTAACCAATACACAACTTTTTGATCTCTCTCATTATTTGAAAAAGGAAGTCATAATATTTGACATTCTCTAATTGTAAGTGAGGACAGTCCTCGGTTTGAAGTTATGTTACATGGTGAACAGCTAGAAAAAGTTTCTGAATTTAAAGTTTTAGGCTATTTGTTGGCTGAAAAGGGAACGGATGATATAGAGTGTAGTAGGAAAGTTGTGAATGGCAAGAAGGTGGCTGGTGCAATTAAATCCTTGGTGGATGTAAAGGGACTAAGTCTTGAATGTGCTAGGGTCTTACATGAGGGTATGTTGTTACCTATATTAACGTATAGAAGTAAGACTATTGTCTGGAATAAGAGGTATAGATCTAAAGTACAATTGTGTTCAGATTTGCAATCTTAGGGGAATGTTAGGTGTGAGAAGAATTGACAAAATGAGGAATGAACGTATTAGAGAGTTGTGTGGTATGAAGAAAGGGGTAAATGAGAGAGTAAATGAAAGTACCTTGAGACGGTTTGGTCATGTGGAAAGGATGGATGATAGTCGGCTGGTTAAGCGGATGTATATTTGTGATTGTGCTAGGAATCGACCCGCTGGGAGACCGAAGAAATAGTGGATTGAGTCAGTAAAAGAATGCCTAGAGGAGAGAAATGTGAGTTTGGCAGAGGCGAGAAGAAAGGTGCATAATAAGAGTGAATGGCGGGGTTTTGTGAGCGGAGTATGGTTGTAGCCCACCTGGGCCAAGGGATGAACCCCCCTATTGACGAGATACCATAGTGAGAGTCCGCCGCGGTCCCATGAAGCTTTAGGGTGGATTTTCTGACTACGACGAGTTCTCACTAAAGGTATAAAGGGGGCGGTAAGGCTGGGCTTTCTCTTCGACTTGCTTCATATTCTTCTACTACTTTTCTGTTTAAGGTGCATATTACGCATCTTACACTCAGTCTTTGGGAGAGAATGTGGTTGATGATGATGATGATGATGATGATGATGATGATGATGATGATGATGATGATGATGATGATGATATCAGATGATGATAGGCTGACATGTCCCGAAACTTTCGTGCGCATTAGCCGGAGAAGGTTTGACGCGTCCGAAACTTTTGGTGGTTTGACGCGTGGTCAACTTGGCCACGCGTCAGATAACGATAAGCTGACAAGGGGACAATTGTTCCCGTGTTAGAGCGTGAAAAAATAAAATATTTTGGAAAATCTATTATGTTATTAAATACGCATAAATAGTTAGAGAATGTTATTTAGAGCTTGAAGATTTATTTCATTCTTATTTACAATATACGAATTAATATAATTTAAAACAACTCGAATTACCTCAGATAAAAAAAAATTTAATATATATATATATATATATATATATATATATATATATATATATATATATATATATATATATATATTATATATATATATATATATATAATATATATATTTCTATCATATGACAAACTTTACTGTATATTAGAATAAATTGTATCATCTTTATATTTCCTTTAAATAATTCTAATATATCAGAAAATTTCTTATGTATTGAGTTCATAATTAAAAAAAAAAAAAAAAAAAAAAAAAAAAAAAAAAACTTGAGAACGGTTCTCACATGTTTTATTGTTTTTTTTAAAACACGTGAGAACGGCTCTCACATGTTTGCTACATATTAGAATATTACCCAAAAAAAATATATAAAAATTTAAAAATGTAAAAAACAAAATTTAAAAATAAAAAATATTTTGTTAAATATAATTCAAAAAATAAAAAATGAATTTAAAAATTTATAATAACGATTGTTTAAATAAATTACAAGATAACTTCGAGTTTATGAAAAATAATAATATAAAATTATCGAATGATCCTTTTTTTCTAGAATTATGGGTGCCTTTAAAAGATAAAAAAGAAATTTTAATAACAGAAAATTTACTTAACAATTTTTTAGGTTTTTAATTAATATAATAATGAATATTAATAACGCCTGGGGAAAGTTTCCCAGGCATCAAATGGGATCGAAACGATGCAAACTTTAAAAAGTTTTTTAATATAAGAATTAGAATATTTAGAAATAGATACAATCCTGAGGGGGTCCGTTTTCAAGGCCCTCTTCACTCCATTATAACAAAATCTTTCAACTTTTTCATCTATAATAAATGGAATAAATATTAAAATGATATATCTAATTTAGGTCTGCCCCAAATGGGTCACAGAAATCCATCTTGTATGCTCAATATTTCCTTTGCCACCTGAGAAACGATGAGCTTCCACACCCCCAAGTTTCAAAAATGTATTTATTATTTTAAACATAGTAATTGTATTTATTATAGAGAAAAAAATGTATTGAAGGTGAAGAATCTTATTTTTTTCTCTATAAAGTATGGAAATACATTTCAATTGCATGTGATAATGATGAGATACATATTAAATCAAAACATCATTCCATTACCTATCACCAAGCTATAGAGCTCAATTCTTGGAGAATCAGGATTTCGGAAAAACACAAATTTGCTTTTGAGATTACTACTTCTGACGATGGTTTAGATAGGAAAACCTTTTATATTCAGAGAGTCTTTTATACAGCCCGAATATAAACATTTTAAAATCAGGATTGATAAAGGGATAATAAAAATGAAAGTCTTTGATTTTTTGGGAAGGAAAAGGAAATATTGATTATCGTTTGTAAAATACATTATCAGTAAAGATACTGAAAATAATTCCAGAATCCTAAGGACGTCCATAACAAGAAGAATAATTTATTTGTATTCGATGATATTAGAACTAATTCAAATCAGAGTAAAAGCTGCAGCATTTTATACAAAAGGAAGCATAATATAACGAGTCCATTTATATAAAGTCAAATTTTTAAACTTTCTCGTCAAACAATACATAATAACAAATGTTTTATTTTATATTGTTTTATTATCTAAAAGAGATATAAACGCATTATACCATATAAATTTCATTTCAAAAGATATGGATTAGGAAGAACTTCAAGAGTTCTGTAAACACAGTCTGGAAAGAGCCATTTACTATATGAATAAATAAAAATTTATTCATCAAACAATAAGGAAAATTTCAAACAAATTTCAATCATAATTACATTCCTAAAAAAATTTCCTCTTAATAAATGTATACATACAAATACAACTACGAAAGCTCAAGAAAAAATTCATTGAGGCTAATCAATAAACTTACCCTTGAAAATCCAAAATATATTTAATGAATTGAAATTATGTTTTTAAAAAACCAAGCTGGTTCAGTTATTAATTCAGTGTTGAAAAAAGCTTCTTTACCGGAAATCGCATTTAAATTTACCTAATAATGTTCCATCTGAAAAAATATTTTGAAAACGGAATCGTTTAAAGAACACTGGGAATTATTCATATTGCGGTCCTGGAATGACAAATACAGAAAGGTTAAAGAAGGATATAAAGGTCTTAATAGCTTAAGATAAGGCAATTAAACAACATGATATAAATTAATTGAAACATAAAAATACGAATGATTTATTAGCAAAGCAAGCGAGTGAAATTGCATTAGATCCTAATTAATCAGAGTACGTTAGAAAAGAAGCGAGATTAGTCAAGAATCGGAATGGGTTTACCATCAAAACACGGGGTAAAAAGCTCGCAAAGTGGGCTTTGAAAAATTGAGAGAATTATATTATAATAATAAGACTGGATTCTCAGGAATCAATGATTTAGTCCGAAAAAGCAGGTTATCTTCTAAGACAGTTAAGGACTGGTTAGATCATCAAAACGTTTACACATTACATAAACCGATAAGACATAAATTTCCAACGAGAAGAGTGATTGTCTCTAGTGTTGATGATCAATGGCAAGCTGATTTAGTAGACATGCAAAAATATAAAACTCAGAATAAAAATATAAATTATATATTATCAGTTATAGATATATTCAGCAAGTTTGCATGGGCTGTTCCAATTATAAAGAAAACGAGTAATGAAATAGCGGAAGCGTTTGAAAATATTTTTAAAGATAGAATCCCGAGAAAAATACATACAGATAAAGGTCTTCAATTTATAAACAAACCGACTCAAGAACTTTTTAAGAAACATGAAATACACTGGTTCGCTACAGAAAATGAAACTAAAGCGCAAGTAGTAGAAAGATTTAACAGAACATTAAAAACTAAAATGTGGAAATACTTTACTGAAAACAATACGAAAAAATGGAATAATATACTTCCATATTTAGTTAAAAAATATAATATCAGAAGTATTAAATGTCTCTAAGCAAGGATCACGTGCAAAGAATAAAAAAAATAGTTTATAAAAATTTATTTCCTGCAAAGACTGACCTTAGAAAACCGAAATTTAGAATAGGAGCTAGAGGTAGAATCAGTGGAAAATATAAAGATTTTAGGAAAGGTTATCTTCCTAACTTTACCGAAGAAATATTTATTATATCGAAAGTCTTGAAAACAGATCCTGTAACTTACAAAATCAGAGACACGAATAATGAAGAAATAATCGGAAGTTTTTATGAATAAGAATTGGTGAAATATAAAAGTGAATTATATGAATTTGAAAAAATATTAAAAAGAAATAGAGGCAAACTCCTCGTTAAATGGAAGGTTATAAAACAACATCTTGGATAAATAAAAAGGCAACGGAAATTTAGAACGTGAAACAGAAAACAGAAAGCGAATGGCTTTTTGTTTAGCTTTTTGCCGTTTTGCTGTTTTTTATCTTCTATAATGAATGTCATATGTTAAAGTAAATATTAGAAAGGAATTTCAGAAAAGATTTTTAAATGAGAAATTAGGGGAATGAGATATCTATCAAGAAAATATTAAACTACTAGAACCATTATTTAAACCGATTAAGGATATACCTACACTACACATCAAAAAGAAATACTTCAAAGTTAATCAGCTATAACTACGAGTAGAACCCCTTTAGCTATTGAATATGTACCAGGAGAGCTAGGCGATCCTGGATATAGTTTATTAAAGTTAGGAAAAATATCATAAATATTTGTAAACCTCTTCAAAAATTATAATAATAACCGATTGAAGGAAGTGTAGATTTGAAATTAGGTAATGAAACAGTTAAAATTAAAGTTAATTATTTAATTATTAATGATCATCAGTATATAGGTACTGAAGGTCTATGGAAACTTCTAACCATAAAAATCCTGGAGATGTTTCTACAACTGTTTATGATAGTTATAAGAAAATAATGATTCAAACCAAAGGGTTTCTAAAAACCGATGGAACCGTTAAATCGAATAGAGGTAAAAATTATGAACTGTTTTTTAAGTTAATATATAATGAACATAAATTTATTGATTAATTTAAGGAAACAACATCAGAATTGTGTCAGAAAGTAAGAATACCAAGAAGAACTAGTGTAGGAGACATTCCTGAAATTTCAGGTACGGGATTTAAATTTTTATCTTCAAATCCTAATGAACTTGTTAATAAACATTCAATATTGTTTTTAGAAATTAAATCGGGTAATACTAATATATTTAATGAGTTGCAAGCTATTAATGATGAACTGTTAAGATAAGGTATATTTGATAAAGATATAATAGAATCTTTAAATAACTTTTTTTCTTAATAATAAATGAACATTGTGTTATCTAGTAATACATCTGATTTCAAATATAATCTTTACCCTTTAAAATTAAATAGGATAAAACACATGAATAGTGTTATTAAATATAGATATGTATCATTCAGTACCAAATATAGATGAATCAAATAATAAATTCGTATATGAATATAATGATAAAATATTTGGAATAATATTCCCAACAGGTGTTTATGCAATCAAAACGATTAATGATTACATTCAAAAACAACTTGATAAAAATAAGCATTCAGAAGCATTCAACATTGAAGCAAACAATATCACTATGAAATGTATTATTCATATTGAGAAATCTAATCTTAAAATAAATTTTAATCATATAATCAGTCATTCAATAAACTTTTAAGATTTAGATGGGGTATCATTGAGGGAATCGGTGAATATGAAGGAGATCTAAATTATTTTGTAATGCAAATGAATATTTTAGTTAATTGTGATATAGTTGAAGGTTCATATCTTAAATAGGAATGGAACCAGTTTTGCATAGTTTCTTTTCTGATGTTCTGGTTATAAATGAATGAAAAACTTATTTGTATATTTCTGCCGGTTACAATTCCAACTATTCAATTCATATTTGGCTTACTGATCAAAATCATAAACCATTGAATCTTCGAGGAGAAATAATAACTTTTCTATTGCATTTAAAATCAACTTAAACTTTTTTTTCTCTATAATAAATGGATCATAAATTAAATTGGAAGGAACCTTTAGAAACGGATGATTCGATTAAAAAGATTCGAATATCGAGATTATGAACCTTATACAGGAACTAATTTAAATAAATCCGCTGATATAAGAATATCGGTTCAAAATCAAGATGAATTTTTACTACCTTCTAGAAGTTATATTTATATCGAAGGGTCTTTTAAAAAGGAAGATGGATCGGAATTTGAGTAGGATCAACCTGGAACTGGAACTGGAGCAGGAAAAGAATTATACATAAATTTAATTAAAAACGGAATTATGTATTTATTTTCAAGAGTTGATTACCAACCTGGAAATGAAAATATTGAAGGATATTCAAGTCCTGGAAAAGCATCAAGAATGAAAAGACTCTTAACATATCCTATTAATTATTTAAAAGTTATGAATTTTATGTGAGCTCCTGATAAATGTGAAGAAATATGTTCAAAATTTAATAATCCTGGTTATATGGAGAGACACAATTACTTATTTAAAAACTCATCTGGAAATATTAGCGTAGCTATTCCTTTAAATCTTATATTCGGATTTTGTGAAAATTATGATAAAGTAATTTATGGAATAAAACATCAGTTAACTCTAAGAAGAAAAGAATATGATAATGATGATATATTAAAATCCTCAGATAAAAACGATGACGGTATTAATAAAGTTCCAGATGATAAAATTATTTTATCGAAAATAGCTTGGAGAATTCCACATGTAATCCTTACAGATAAATATATGCTAAAATCAAGTAATGATATTCTGAACAAAATTATTTTAAATGTTAGTCTTAAACAGATAGTCTGAATCTGCAGAAAAAAATCAAAGACAAAAACAATTCGATTATAGATTAAATGTTACAGCCGGATCAGAGAAACCGAGATTTATAATTTTAGCATTTCAAGAAAGCAAAGACGATAATCAAATTATGAATCAAGCTAACGCTTGTGTTTAATTAAAAAGTGAAATATATCCAGAAATGGATCTCAACTTGATTTTAATGAAGATTATTATACAACCGCTTATAAAATGTTATCAGATTATTTTAATCATGTGCTTCATAAAGAAAATTGTTCTATTACTTTAAGACAGTGGTTCCCAACCTGGGCGATATCGCGCCCTTGTGGGCGATGAATTCGATTAGGTGGGCGTTAAGATCAAGGGGGCGATGAGCTGATAAAATAAAATTATATTTATTTTTAATAAGAAAAATTAAGTTATTTCTTATACATATATATATATATATATATATATATATATATATATAAGTGTTATATATATATATAGTATATATATATATATATATATATATATATATATATATATATATATATATATATATATATATATATATATATATATATATATATATATATATATATATATATATATATATATATATATATATCCGAGTATATAGAAAATTTAAGAACGTTTTAAAATTATATAAATTGAACAAGCTGAGAAACATCAGAAAGTTTCCCTCGATTTATTTTTCATTTTATTAATTATTTCGACAGTAACAAGTTAATTATTCTTGAATAGTAGATGGTCTTGAAAATTTAATGTAGTCATTTGACACCAAAAATTCCCTGATTAAATGAAACAAAGTTTTTTTAAACCTGTTGACAAAACATAACGTGTTATGAACATGTTAACCTTTACTGTGCCCCTTTACTATTAGATTCCAGCAAACTCTGATTTCATTATTATTCCGTTTCGAGTGAGTGTATCATCTTGTGTTTATATATATATATATATATATATATATATATATATTATATATATATATATATATATATATATATATATATATATATATATATATATATATATATATATATATATATATATATATATATATATATATATATATATATATATATATATATATATAGGTCCCATATAGTTTATAAAATGAGTAAAAAAAGAAAGTGTCGCCAATTCTCGAATGAGTACCTTAAATATGGATTTATTCAAACGAACATATGCCATTTTGCTTATTGTGTGAAAAAAATTTCCCAAATGAAGCAATGAAGCCTTCAAGAATGGTAGAACATTTAAAAAGAATACATCCTGACAAAATGGATAAATTTTGTTAATTTCAAAAATTGTACAACTGTACAAGCATCAAAGGGATGTTTGCCAAGAAACAGATTTAGAGAAAGGGCTTGTTTTATCTAATAAAATATTTCAAAGATGATTGCAAATGTGGCAAATCACAATATTGATGAAACTCTTCTACTGCCAGTAACTAATGAAGTTTTGCAATGATTTGTCCAGGTAAAAGTGTTATAACAACCCCAATTCCTCTCAGTAATAACAGTATCATCAAGAATGGATGAAATGGCAAAAGATATTGAAAACAAACTATGTGACACTTTAAAAACGAGTGAATTTTCTCTGCAACTCGATGAGTCATCTTTACGTGACAATAATCCTTGTTTATGGCATACGTCCGATATGTAAGTTCTACTAAAGAATGTTGGAGTTTCTCTTTGCGGAAAAAATGGTTCTTGACACAAAAGGTTCAACAATTTTTAAGGCTGTTAAAAATTTCTTTAATACCAAAAATATTTCCAGGAGAAATATCATTGCTTGTGCAACAGATGGGGCGCCAGCTATGATAGGTCGATATCGTGAATTTATAGCTCATTTTGCACTCATATGACAAAGATTTCACCCTTCATTCTATTTATTATTCATCGAGAAACACTTAGCTGCAAAGCATCTTAGTGGACGACTACATGATACTTGAACATCGTTATTAAATCAGTAAAAAAATCAAATCAATTTTAAATGACCGTATCTTTCGACAAAGCCGTGCCAATGAAAATGAAGAATTTGAGCGTTTATTACCGCAGATTTGATGTACGATATTCTCAAAATGAAACTGTTTGAACGTTTCACTGTTCTTTATGATACTGTCCTAGAATTTCTAATTCATGTGACAAGAAATTGCATGATAATTTAAGAAATAAAAGGGATGATATACGTATCTTTTAGATATTTTCACCAAACAAATGAAATCAATATCAAGCCCAGGCAAATATAATTCGTTGTGAAAGGAATTATAATTTCTTTTTATCAGAAAACACCCTTACAAAGACAGCTTGCTAGGAAAGATTCTCTTCAGAAGCCTAAGTCTACAAAGCATAAGAGAAGAACAGATAAGGATATTAATTTGGATACAGATATTGAATGCTATTGCTCTCACTCTGGACATCTCTGAAAGAAGACTTTATTACAAGATTTGAAGATTTTTGAACTTGAAATACCTGATTGTGTCGTAAGTCCATTTCTTTATGATGCTTCTTCAATTCACCAAAATTTACATGGAAGAAATTATTGACTTACAAAATACATCGAAGATTAAATACATTTTAATCACCTTATTATGCAGCATTTTGGCAATGGCAAAAAAAAATAGTTATCCTAAAACTTGGTAGAAATTGAAATTGTTTTTGGCAGCTATTATGAAAAAGCAGGCAAATTAGCTACTGTGAATTGATTTTATGTACTTTCTAAATCTGCTTATGCCTTTTTTAAATATATATATATATATATATATATATATATATATATATATATATATATATATATATATATATTATATATATATAGTATATATATATATATATATAGAGTATATATATGTTATATATATATATATATATATATATATATATATATATAGTATATATATATATATATATATTATAAAATTTTTCCTCAAATAATTGGGGCGATGGGAAGTACAGTTAGCTGAATGTGGGCGATACACAAAAAAAAAAAGGTTGGAAACCACTGCTTTAAGAGAATAACGGAACTTGTACCCACTACTAGTATTTGATGTGAGTAAACAATCTGAAAATTAAAAACCTGGTCACAGATACAAAATACGAGCAACCTTTAAGAAAAATATATTAAAACCCACAAGCTTATATGCATTAGTATTATCAGATCGAATTTAAAATTAAAATCTGATGGGAATAAAAATGAATATCGTTTGTTAGTTTTTTTTCTCTTGTAAATGAGATATTTTTGTATTCATTGTAGGAAAACAACAAATACTGATAGTGGCGCACGAAAATGCTATAAAGCGTTTCAATGATAAATGCAGAAACGGTTAAACACCCAACCCGATGAATCAAATAAAGTACAATG
>JABUQX010010321.1:0-10000 GCA_015478945.1 Trachelipus rathkii
TGTGTGTGCGTGTGTGGGTTTTATGCGGGAAGCACATAGTCCGTGTAGGTATGAGGAATTTATAATGCACAAGGATTTAAATTAATAAAAACACACATACGAAAGGTTAAGTTATGTGAACTGGAAATTGTGAAGGAAAATTACCGAATAAAAATTATGGTGATTATTATTATTATTATTATTATTATTATTATTATTATTATTATTATTATTATTATTATTATTATTATTATTATTATTATTATTATTATTATTATTATTATTAATATTAATATTATTATTACTATTATTATTATTATTATTATTATTATTATCATTATTATTATTATTATATATTATTATTATTATTATTATTATTATTATTATTATTATTATTATTATTATTATTATTATTATTATTATTATTATTATAATTATTATTATTATTATTGTTATTATTATTAATCTCATCATCATGAAAATTATCATTACAAGCCTTTTTCATTTGAGCAAATTATTATTATTAATGGGTTAACTGAATCGAGTGCTAGGTTATTTCATTATTCATGGTCTTTATAAATATTATGTGTGCAAGGTTGGGGGGATTATTATTATTATTATTATTATTATTATTATTATTATTATTATTATTATTATTATTATTATTATTATTATTATTATTATTATTATTATTATTATTATTATTATTATTAGTGTTAGAATTAGTGTTAGGATGTTTAATGTCACTAATTCTAAGTTTAGGGATTAAGGATGGTTTGATACAAGTTATATTGTTATTTTCAGGGAAACGGTTGCGGAGCAACTCCAATGACGATTGTACAGCCAAGTTAGCCAGCAAATTGAGATCGGATATAGTGTGATACATCGAAGGTCATTACTGAGACATTGTTTTACCCATCCATAATCTTGGAATAGCTGATCTGCATCATACTGTTAGTTTGCTGAAATCATTGGTATATCGAGCAAAATTCTGGTGCTCGTGGAGGAAATAACTTCACCATTGACTAAGAGTTTCATGCGATCTCCCGATTTAGGAAAATAACTTAAACCACCTTTGTGGACCAACTTGATAAGTTAAGAAAGGAGCAAGCCGTTCCACAAATTGTCTAAATTGATATTTGGGTTATATTTGAATATTTAAGAATTTGATATCATATTTTAATAAAGGATATTGATATATATATATTATTTCAGTAATAGGTTACTATAGGATTGACATTATTTAGTAATAGAGTAGTATTATGATTTACATATTATTTGGTAATAGGTTGGTATAGGGTTAAAAATAAAATAATTGTTGTTTACTCTTTATTATATCAAAAATCACATTCGTCTATTACTTGACTCCTTTTTTCTCTCGATTTCATCATTAGTCTTCTGATCGAACCTCCTTGCCCGCTGGTAAATAGGGGTATAATCATGCAACCTTATCCTGTATGGGGTCATGGATGTCTCACTGATGTCCGAATCTCCTTTACTAAATGCTTTTTTCCATTTGTACAAAACATCCGTGACGTTCTCCCGTTGTTCCTTAGATAGTTCTTCCATGAAATTAATTTCCTTTTGTAGTTTTTCCTTCGTCCAATTTTCTTCAATGGCTCCTTGTTTCTCTATTTCCCGTATCGTTGTGTTCACTGTACACTCATTACCTTGGTATCGTCTCAGGTTGTCTTCATCTACCACTAGATTAGCCATTCCTATTCTTTCACCTCTTCCCAGTTTTAATTTTCCTGGTATCAGTTTTTTTATCAGTATAGTTCCTTCCTTGGTATTCCATTTTACCAATCCTGGTAATAATTTGAATCGTTTATTATACCCTCTTCGGTTATCCTTTCTTCAACTAATAATTCTTCAGGTTGCATGTCATAACGATTTCCATTTCTAGGTTTAATTTCTTGGGAATCCCATTTGGCCTTTATCGGAGTCCACTCATTTGCAGTAATTGTTATTTCACCTGTGTTATATACGGGTATTGCCGTAACTACCCTCACACAATCTTCAGATCTTCCTGTTAAATATACTTGTTCCTTTATATTATATTCCCCATGACGTATAAAAGATCCACTTCTTACATCTACTTCAATCTTGTTTTGTACCAAAAATGGCATGCCCAGTATTGTTCCTTCTTTCAATCTACTTACTACAACAAAATCTGATAGGCCATAATCAATGTCATTTATGGTTACCTGTAATGTAGCCGTTTGTTTAGACTCCACATACAAGTTTGGGTCTCCCACACCTCTTAACTTCATCGTCCTTTTTGTTAATTTAGGGTTGGTAATCCTCCTAATTTGTGCTTCTTCAATCAGGCAATATTGAGCACCACTGTCTATTATAGCATTCATATTAATATTATTCAATTTTATCATAAATCTCAGCAATGGTGTTATATTAAGACCTTGCCTACCTTGATCTTGGCTTCTTCCTTCTGCGTGGTACACTCCTGTTGTTGTGTTTGTTATGCTCAACCCTTTATCCCTTATCTTAGGTATCCTTTGTGGTAACTCGGTTGTAGTATCTTCAGCCTGTTCACTTACAAATTCTTTGGCTTCTGGGTCCAACACCATACAACCTTGATTGACCGGGCTGGCTCCTGAAAAACTCATTATGACTTCTGTGGATCGCTCTGACTTGTTCCCGGCAGTATGGACGGAGCGGATTCGTTTCCCGAAACTCGTTGTGTCTTCCTCTTCTTTTTCCATTCCTCTATCTCTCCTCTTAAGGGACAAGTGTCTCTCCAGTGACCTGTTTCTTCACACAAGAAACATCTCCTTTCAAAGGGTCTTCCTTCCTCCTGCTCTTGTCTACTTGTGTCCTGTCTCTCCTGCTGTCTGTAGTTGTTTCAAGGACCACACTCCCTTGTCTGATGCTCATCACTACCGCATCTTAATGCTCTGAATCTAGTTGGCTCGTCCCACAATATATATATATATATATATATATATATATATATATATATATATATATATATATATATATATATATATATATATATATATATATATATATATACATATATATGTATAAATATATATATATATATATTTATTATTATATTATATATATATATATATATTATTATATATATTATTTTATATATATATTATATATTATATATATATATATATATATATATATATATATATATATATATATATATATATATATATGTATATATATTATATTATATATATATATATATATATATATATATATATATATATATATATATTATATATATATATATATATATATATATATATATATATATATTATATATATATATATATATATATATATATATATATTTTTATATATATATATATATTTATATATATATATATATATATATATATATATATATATATATATATATATATATATTTATATTTATATATTATTAGTATTATTATTATTCTTATTCTTATTATTATATCGATTTAATTTATCTATATATTATTACATATATATATATATATATATATATATATATATATATATATATATATATATATATATATATATATATATATATATATATATATATATATATATATATTTTTTTATATATATTTTTATATAAATATTTATATATTATATATATATATATATATATATATATATATATATATATATATATATATATATATATAGTATATATATATATATATATATATATATATATATATATATATATATATATATATATATATATATATATATATATATATATATATATATATATATATATATATATATATATATACATAGGTGGGCACGATAACGAAAAATGTTATCGCGATAACCGATAAATCGATAACGAAAACCTTATCTTTTTGTTTGTTTTTAAAATTACCTCTTTTTATGTATATTAAAGATGTTTTAAATTATACAGTAGTACCAATACCCCTTCTAGGCCTAAATATTGACTATTAATACGGATTTTATATATACAGTGTATATATATATATATATATATATATATATATATATATATATATATATATATATATATATATATATATATATATATATATATATATATATATATATATATATATATATATATATATATATATATATATTTATATATATATATATATATATATATGTATATATATATATATATAGATATATATATATATATATATATATATATATATATATATATATATATATATATATATATATATATATATATATATATATATATATATATATATATATATATTTATATATATATATATATATATATATATATATATATATATATATATATATATATATATATATATATATATATATATATATATATATATATATATATATATATAAAAAAATTAATATATATATATATATATATATATATATATATATATATATATATATATATATATATATATATATATATATATATATATATATATATATATATATATATATATATATATATATATATATATATATATATATGATCAAAAAAAGGATGGTATAACAGGTGGTTTTGGGGTGTCAGGAGAAAATGAGAATGGTAGGAAGGTGATTGATTTCTGTGAGGGGAGAGGTATGTGTGTAAGTAATACTTTCTTTAAACACAAGAGTATCCATAAGTATACTAGAGTTGGTGTAGGTAGAGATGGTATTGAAGTGAAAAGTATGATTTGTGTTGGTGAAGAAGGAGATGTTGAAGTATGTGTTGGATGTTAAATCAGTGAGGGGTTTAGGAATGGGATTATCGGATCATTATGTTGTTCTATGTAAAATTAAGTTAGTGGGGACTTGGATGGAGAGGAAGGTGATACGGAAGAAGTGGGTAAAATTAAGAGTGAGAAGTTTAGTGAACAAGGTAATAAGGATAAGTATGTAAGATCGCTCGGTTAACTGAAAAATGTGAAATCTTGAAACGGAATAAAACTGGAAGAAACTGAAGGAAGCCAATTGTTAGCAGCAAAAGAAGTATGTGGGTGTGCTAAAGTAGGAAGTAAGAATGATAACAGTGAGTGGTGGAATGAAGAGATGATGCAAGCGGTTAAAAGTAAAAAAGAAGTGTGGTTGAATGTACTAAAAGCAAATGATGAAGTTTCAAAAGAAAGATGCTTGGAATTATATAAGGAGGAAAAAAGGAATGCTAAAAGATGCATACGTAGGAGAAAAGAAGAGGTAAATGAACAGTTTGGAAGGAGGATGAATGGGGACTTACAAGGGAATAGGAAGCTCTTCTGGAAGGAAGCGCGAAAGGTTAAGAATGAGAATAAGGGGAATCTGCTTAGAATAATAAATGGATGTGAGGGGAGTGTGGAAAGAACACTTTGAAAATCTGTATAATATTGGCAGTAATGAAGAGGTGATAATGACTGTGTGTGGGTTTGATGGTACAAGAAGGAATAGGTATTTTGGGGATGAGGTTATTAGCAAGGAGGAGGTAATGGGTAGAGTGAGAAAGTTAAAGAATGGTAAATCTGCAGGTATAGATGAAATTACTGGTGAAATGATCAAGAACGGAGGCAAGATGGTGATTGATTGGATTTGGAAGTTGTGTAATAAAGCGTTTATGAAGGGTATAGTTCCGAGGGATTGGAGGAGAGCAGTAATAGTACCCTTATATAAGGGTAAGGGAGATAAGGGGAACTGTAGAAATTATAGGGGAATTAGTTTATTGAGTGTTGTAGGGAAGATATATGCTGGTATTTTGGTCGAAAGAGTGCGCCGAGTGACTGAAGGACTGATTAGTGAAGAACAAGGTGCGCTATATATATACAGGAAGGCATCACAAGCTTTGTGAAGCGCGCCTACCAGGCTTACTTTCAAGTGGCTCAAACGGTAAAGCGACGGAGTCGCATGGCAAGGTCGCGGGTTCGAATCCTAGTTCGGATCCTAGGTAGAAATTACCTAGAGAAGTTCCCCTCCTTGAATAGGGCTATGCCCGTGAGGTGTGAACTTTAAAAAAAAAAAAATAAAGGTCTCCTTGATATGTCCTGGGCACCGCACACGGTGTTCAAGACGTGCGTGGAATATCGCCGGCGCTGGACGAAGGGCACGAAAACTTCACTGAAGTTTGGGATTCCGATGGTTTGGAGGGAGCCGTCTGACCATGAATCGGATTGTTACTTCTGCGCCATCGATACTACTGGCGTCAACCGGAAGAATCGGAGCAGCCTCCAGTACCCCGACCTTCCATCTGAAGAATGGAGATGAGTGGAGGGTGCTCAACCATTATATGCGGATGATTTGGTTTTGTGTGGCGAATCTGAAGAGTTTGAGAGGATCGGTAGAGAGATTTGGCAGGGTGTGTATAAGGAGGGGTTTGAAAGTAAACGTAGATAAGAGTTAGGTTATACTCAAAGGAGGATATCCTCAATGTAGTTATGTTAGATGGTGCAGCTGGAACAAGTTTCTGGGAAGTTAAAATATTTAGGGTATATGATGATGAGAAGGAACGGATGATGCAGAGTTTAGTAGGAAAGTTTTGAATGGCAGGAAGGTGGCTGGTGCAATTAAATTGTTGGAGAATGTAAAGGGACTAAGTCTTTAGTGTGCTAGGGTCTTACATGACGGTATGTTGTTACCTGTGTTATTGTATAGTAGTTCAATGTGTTCAGATGGACAATCTTAGGGGCATGCTAGGTGTGAGAAGAATTGATAAAATGAGGAATGAACATATTAGAGATTTGTGGTGTGAAGAATGGTAAACGAGAAAATAATGAGTATGCTTTGAGATTTATTTCACAAGCAAGTGGAAAGGCCGACGAATGATAATCGGTTTTTAAGCAGATGTATAGTGGCGAGTGTGTTGAAAACCGACCGGCTGGGAGATCGAAGAAAAAGTGGATTGAGTCAGTAAACGAATGTCTGAAGGAGAGAAATGTGAGTTTGGCAAAGGCGAGAATAAAGGTGCATAATAAGAGAGAATGGCGGGATTTGTGAGGGGGTATGGTTGTGGCCCACCTGGGTCAAGGGATGAACCCTTACACTGATGATTTACCATAGTGAGGGTCCGTCGCAGTCCCGTGAAGCTATAGGGTGGATTTTCTGACTGCGACGAGTCCTTACTAATTAATGGTACAGAGGGGGGGTAAGGCTGGGCTTTCTTTTCGACTTTTGTCATATTCTTCTACTGCTTTTCTTTTCTGATGCTTGTTACGCACCTTACCACCAGTCTTGGGGAGAAAAAGGTAGATGAAGAATATATATATATATATATATATATATAATAATATAGGAATATTAAAGAGTTATAATTATATATTACTAGATATACATATATATATATATATATATATATATATATATATATATATATATATATATATATATATATATATATATATATATATATATATATATATATATATTATATATATATATATATATATATATATATATATATATATATATATATAGATAGTTATATATATATATATATATATATATATATATATATATATATATATATATATATATATATATATATATATATTTTTTTTATTTTTAATATTATTTTTATTATTTTTTTTACCCGCTTGTGCGGGGTAGTGGTACGTACAGCCTCTCCCACTCACACCTCCCCTCATCTCGCCCTCACCCACCTCCTCCACCCCCACTCTATCTCTCGCCAACACCCTACCCTCTTCCTCCCTCATCCCTCCCTCCTCCAGCATCTCCTTTATTCCATCCATCCACCTCCTTCTTGGTCTCCCCCTTCCTCTCCTTCCTATCCCCTCCGCCTCCCAAACTCTCCTAACCACTCTCTGTTCCTCCATTCTCACTAGATGCCCATACCATCTTAGCATTCCTTTCTCCGCTCTTCCCACCAACCCATTCCTCCAATCACATCTCTCCCTCACCACCCTATTCCTAATCCTCTCCCTTCTGCTAACCCCACAAACCGCTCTCAACCCCTTCATCTCAAATACTTCCAACTTCTTCCTGGACCTGGCATTCAACCCCCACGTTTCACACCCATACAACACCGCTGGTACGCAAATTTTTTCAAACATACTTATCTTAACTTTCTGTGATAAATCCCCCCCTTTCCATAATTCTCTCAGACTACTCAAAGCTCTCATTCCTTCTCCTACTCTATGTTCTATCTCCTCCTTCATCCCTCCCCCCTTACCCAAGTCCATCCCTAAATATCTAAAGATCTTTACTTCTTCCAATACTACACCCCCTACTCTAACCTCTGACCCCTCCCCCTCCTCTCTTTCCTCCTCCTCAAACACTAACACTTTACTCTTACCTGGGTTTATTTTAAGCCCCTTTTGTCCACACATTCTCTCAAACTCCCTCACCAAATACCTCAGCCCTTCCGCGTTCTTCGCCACAAGGGCAGTATCGTCCGCAAACAGTATCATGTTCACTTCCCTTCTATCATTCCCATTCATCAATTCCACCCCCTCCCCTCCCTCACCATTCCTCTGCAAACACTCTCCATAAACAAATTGAAAAGCCACGGTGACATTACACACCCCCTGCATAAATACAGATATTATCCCAAACATCTCACTCTCCCCTCCTAACACTCTCACACACATTCTACTATTCCTATAAAAGGCCCTAATACCTTTACCTAATTTGCCCCCCACTCCATTTTCCTCCAACACCCTCCACAATTCCCCCCTCTTCACTCTATCATATGCTTTCTCTAAATCTAAAAAACACCCATACACTTTCCCTTTCCTCTCTATACTTTTCTCCACAAGCATCTTTAGTGTAAACACTTGGTCCACACACCCTCTTCCCTCCCTAAATCCTCCTTGTTCTTCCCCCATTCTCTCCTCCGTTAAACCTCTCACTCTCTCAATCAGTATTCTCCCATACACTTTCCCTACCACACTTAAAAGACATATACCTCTATAATTCCCACATTCCATCCTATCCCCTTTCCCCTTATACAGGGGGACCAAACAACCATCCTCCCAATCCTGTGGTACCTCACCACTCCTCCAACATATATTAAATAACCTATACAGCCATTCCTCCACCCCTATACCTCCCTTCTGCAACATTTCCATTCTCACACCATCCAAACCTGCGGACTTCCCTTTTTTTCCTTTATTCACGGCCCTAATAATTTCCTCCATTTGTATTTCATCCTCCCCCTCCCTCCCCCATTCATTCCCCAACCTCACCTCTTGCAAATCTTCCTCCCCTCCCCCACCCACTTCATTCAATAATCCACTAAAATACTCCCCCCACCTCTTCCTCACCCTATCCTCTCCTCCTATCCACTCCCCATCTCCTCCCTTAATCCTCTCCCCCAACCCCTCCTTCTTCTTCCTTTTTTTATTTACTTCTTTCCAGAACATCTTACTCCCCGATTCAAAATTTTCCGTCACTTTTCTACACCATTCATCTTTTGCTCTTCTCTTCGCCCTCTCCACCGCCCTCTTTGCTTCCACTCTAACCCTTCTATATTCCTCCCAACTTTCCTCTCTCCTACTTCCCAACCATTTCACATAAGCCTCCTTTTTCCTTTTCACCACCTCCTTCACCTCCTCATTCCACCATTCACTCCCTTTCCTTCTGCTTGCACCCACCCTTTTTACTCCACATACCCTTCTAGCCTCTTCACATACTGCCTCTTTAAATCTCCTCCACTCCCCCTCCACCTCCCCAATTCTGTCCCTCTCACGTCTCTCCACCTATCCTCCATACCTCTCCTAAACTCCCTCTTACACACTATCTCCTCCAATTTTTCCACCTTTATCACTTCTACTCTCCTCTTTTCTCCCCTCTCCCTAACCATCACCTCTCCTCCCACCCTTATCCTAGCAACCACCAAATAGTGATCCGATATCCCCCTCCCCGCCCCTCTAAATACATTTACATCTAACAATCTGCCTCTATCCTTCCCATTTACACACACATAATCCAGTACCGCCCTCCCCCCCGTTATCTCACTCTTCCATGTATACTTATGATTCTCACTTTTTTTAAACCAAGTATTCCCCACTATCATTCTTCTTTCAGCACACAACTCTAACAGACTTTCTCCATT
>JABUQX010010321.1:22500-32500 GCA_015478945.1 Trachelipus rathkii
TAAACTAAAATTATTTCAACGTTCTTAAAACTTCTATAGTAAATCATTATCTTTGAACAAAGAATTTATATTATTAACTGTTAATACTTTTTGTTTATAAATTTTATAACTATCAAGTTTTAAAATAATTTTACTAAAATTTTATGAAATTTTTATTAAAAACATATATTTACGTACCCTAAAGCAATAAATCAGTATATCAGTAAATCAAACCAACACCCCTCTACACCAAGCTATGCCACGATTTGTTCTATTGACTTACTGCTTTAAATCATCTTTAGCCATGTATTAAGTATGATAATAGCAAAATAAGTTCTTCTTTGTAAACATAACATGTATTTTATTTACAATTATTCACTTACATTTATATTATTCATTCAATGTTAACTAAAAATATTTCAAAGTTTTTAAATAATTTGGATTTACTTTATTAATATTATTAATATTATAATTATTATTATTATTATTAGTATCTATGTACATTGACAATCCAACACGAGAAAACACAACAACGCGCACTCCTTACAGATACGAAACTGACCTCTTCCTGTAAATTGTGTTGAAATAATTTATACCGCTTTAAGCCTAATACCAGGTCAAAAGGTAATTCCAGTATAAACAAGAATCAATGTTATTATTTTTATAAATATATTTTTATACTGACTTCTTTCTGTAAAATGTGTTGAAATAACTACTTTAGGCCTAAATTTAGGATAAACCTTTTTTGTACCCCGGGGCTGATTTAAGCCTAATACCAGGTCAAAAGGTAATTCCAGTATAGACAAGAATCGAGAATCAATGTTATTATTTTATAAATATATTTCAAACTGAAACATGCTGGATCGGTAAGATCCTTTAAGCAGGTAAGAAGGAAATGCCTTCCTTTCTTGTGAGTGGACGGAGTAATCCTTATCTCTATATGACCGCGCATGTGATTGGTCGAGAATTATTTTATCGCTTTTTGGTTTTATGGTATGTAAAAACATGTTTTTTCATATTCTGAGTGTTACCTGTGATTGGATGAAAATTAACTTAGTTCTTTAAACTTATATTTGAGCAGGCGTGTTTTAGACCCAAACTCATTTTAAAATCATACTCGTTTTGACTGTTAAGCAAAGCACAAGTTCCATGATTTGTAATAAAAGTGTTCTATTTTCACTAAGTGTATATCATGATTCACCTTAACAGGTATACATCAATACAAGACATTATCAGTGGGGATAAATCAAGATCCCAAGAGGTAGGGTTTCATTCTTATATAAAAGGAAACCAAATGGATTTGAATTTTTCATGTGTACTACCCAGGGACCATGTTATAGTACCAAGCGTATTCTCATGAGTACAGATGAATTACTTTGTATATGTAATCACACTAAAGAGTGGCTTACAGAATACTTTAAACCAAACTCTGCTTTAAACTGGGCCAAAACTGTTATTAACCTGAACGAAGAAACAATGCGATAAGCAACTCTACTGTTGATTTATACCAACCAACTTCTTCTACACAAACCTTATGTTCAGGGGCGTTATGGAAGTTAGACACTGTAATATTGGAGGGAATGCACGACACTCAATTGAAAATGATGCCGTAATTTGAACGCTACACATACATATGGATTCTACATTCAGGGCCTAACGCCAGCTGAATATATGTTCAGAGGTCCTAGGATGAGTGTTTTATTCAGATGGAGAACACACATCATGTGTTATACTAATTTACGTGACCGTAATTCATTTACATGCATACTAAGACATAATGCTCTCCTCATTTGAAGAAAATTCCTGATCGATGAATCCTCCGTCATGCATCGATCGCTTCTAGCTCTATAGACGTAACAGAATTCATTTATCTACTTGAAATACAATGGCAAGAAAGTATTTTATGCAGGTGATCCAGAATGTAAATATACTAGAATCTCTGAGAGGGAACTTTTTTACATATGTGTTTACTGAAGGTATTAATAAGATACGAAGCTATATCATCGATAATGATATAAATGACTGGCATATTTGTAAAGATTTAGAGAGTTTTGATATGAAATAGTCATAAACATCATATGAAAAATTGTATTGGCAGTGTTTATAAACATATTCCTGATTATATTTAATGTTAACCTACATGTATAACTATATATATATATATATATATATATATATATAATATATATAATATATATATATATATATATATTATATATATTATTATATATATATATATATTATAATCATAATATAATATATATATTATTATATAATATATATATAGTAATATAATATATATATATATCTTATATATATATATGCGATATATATATATATATATATATATATATATATATATATATATATATATATATATATATATATATATATATATATATATATATATATATATATATATAATAATTATATATATATATATATATATATATATATATATTATATATATATATATATTAACATCATTGTAAGTTAATGATTAATAAATTTCTAATTATATAGTAAAGTTTTTATTTTCCTTATTTTACTTTCCTAAATAAATATTTACATGTATGTTAAGAGTTGAATGTATATAAATTATAAAAGTTCTATGAAGCTTAACTATACATATAGTTTAAATAAACGAAGCCTAGGCTCAGGTATAAAGAACTGTTTTACATACCTTAAAACCAAAAAGCGATAAAATAATTCTCGACCAATCACATGCGCGGTCATATAGAGATAAGGATTACTCCGTCCACTCACAAGAAAGGAAGGCATTTCCTTCTTACCTGCTTAAAGGATCTTACCGATCCATCATGTTTCAGTTTGAAATATATTTATAAAATTGATTCTCGATTCTTGTCTATACTGGAATTACCTTTTGACCTGGTATTAGGCTTAAATCAGCCCCGGGGTACAAAAAAGGTTTATCCTAAATTTAGGCCTAAATTTAGGCCTAAAGTAGTTATTTCAACACATTTTACAGAAAGAGGTCAGTTTGAAATATAATTTAATAAAAATAATTTATTTGATTCTTGTTTATACTGGAATTACCTTTTGACCTGGTATTAGGCTTAAAGCGGTATAAATTATTTCAACACAATTTACAGGAAGAGGTCAGTTTCGTATCTGTTAGGAGTGCGCGTTGTTGTATTTTCTCGTGTTGGATTGTCAATGTACATAGATACTAATAATAATAATAATAATAATAATTATAATATTAATAATATTAATAAAGTAAAATTTATTTAAAAAACTTTGAAATATTTTTAGTTAACATTGAATCGAATACATATAAATGTAAGTTGAATAATTGTATATAAAATACATGTTTATTTTACCGAGAAGAACTTATTTGCTTATTTTCATACTTATTACATGGCTAAAGATGATGTAAAGCAGTAAGTCAATAGAACAAATCGTGGCATAGCTTGGTGTAGAGGGCTGCTTGGGTCTTGCCTTACTTATTTACTGATTTATTGCTTTAGGGTAGTAAAATAAATGTTTTAATAAAATTTCTAAAATTTCAGTAAATTATTTTAAAACTTGATAGTTATAAAATTTATAAACAAAAAGTATTAACAGTTAATAATAATAATAAATTCTTTGTTCAAAGATAATTATTGATTTATACATTATTTAAAAAACTTTCAAATAATTTTAGTTATAATTGAATGAGAATATAAATGAAAGTGATAATTGTAAATAAAATACATGTTATGTTAACAGTGAAACTTTTTTTGCTATTTTCATACTTATTACATGGCTAAAGTTAATGTAAAGCAGTAAGTCAATAGAACAACACGGGAAATAGAACTAGCTTACATGGGAGCTCTTGCCTCACTGAATTTACTGCAATTTAATGCTTTAGGGCACGCAATTCATGTGTTTACGATACCACTGCACACGCTCTTAGTAAAAATTATTTTAAAACTTAATAGTTACAAAATTTTAAACAAAAGTGTTAACAGTTATATAATAATAATATCTTTGTTCAAAGATAAGGGATTAGGTATACGTTAAGTTAAGAACTATTTGAATTAATTTAGTTATAATTAAATGAGAAATATAAATGTTTGATGTTAATTAAACATAAATATTTTAATAAATTTTATAAGATGATTTATGTTCGTTACAAAGGTTTAAATTTGATAATCTTTAACAACAGTGTTAATTTAAGACATGGTGTTGTGTTTGTGTGATTGTTTGTGTTGCGAAGCGTGTGATCTGATGGTGTGTGCGTCTGTAGTATGTTTGTGTGTGTGTGTTAGTGTGTGTAAGTTGTGTGTGTTGGTGACGTAGTGTTGTGTGTGGTTGCGAGATGGTGTGTGATGTGTAACGGGTGATAGATAGTAGTTGTAGATAAAAATAATAATAGCGTCACTTGATTAAATAATTATGTACACACGTATAAATATAAAAATATAAATAATAATAAAATTAAATCATAAATAAATGAATAAATATAAAATAATAAAAATATATTAATAAATAATTAATATTATAATAATAAAGGTGTAAAATGATAAAGGCAGTAATTCATTAAGTAGTAAAACAAAAGCTACTAATCATCTAATATTTTAGATATTATATGCCTAATGAGATAATAATAATATAATAATAATAATAATATAGATACAAACAAAGATACTATATATATTAATATAATATGATAATTAATTTTAATTTTATTTTAATATAATTAATTATATATAAGGGAACTATTAATAATAAATTGAGTATATAATAATGGATTAAATAGATAAATAATTTAGATAATATATAATTAATATATTATAATTTAATATAGGTTATACAATATCACAATCACATATATATCATTATTATGTTATATTAATATTATAATATAATAATCAATTATAATTATATTTACAACTACATGAGATAATATCAAAAATTAAAACAAAATAATAATAATAATATATAATAAATAAAAATAATAATAAAATAATAATAAATAAAAAATAATAAAAAATAAAAAGTATTAAAACAAAATAGAAAACATAATGGAAAACATAATGTTAATAAATATATGAGTTAAAGCAGTAAATCAGTAAAACAGTAAATCAGTAAAGCAGTAAAACAAAAGTCTTCTAATCCCTTTGTTGCTAGGCAACAGCGTTATTGATTTACTGTTTTACTGCTTTAAGGTATGTAAAGTATATGTTTTTAATAAAATTTCGTACAATTGTAGTAAAAGAAAATGTTTATATATCAGACATTCTGGGTTTTTTCTTCTACATACAATTTTTAAAAATTTATAAATTAAAAAGTATTAAATAAAAAATATAAAAGAAAACATAATGTTAATAAATATATAAGTTAAAGCAGTAAAGCAATAAAGCAGTTAATCAGTAAAGCAGTAAAACAAAGCCATACTATGCCCTCTGTTGCTAGGCATTTGAGCTATGGATTTACTGATTTACTGCTTTAAGGTCTGTAAAGTATATGTTTTTAATAAAAAATGTTTAAGTATGAAGTAAAATGAATGACTCATAGTATATTTGAAAAGAAATTCTTTGAATAGTTTACATTGATATCATATTTTTCGTTCGCTCGGAAATATTGTGCCTGCGGGCGCACGCGGCGGCGGTTACGCGGAAATATTGCGCCTGCGGGTGCACGCGGCGGTGGTTACGCGGAAATATTGCACCTGCGGGCGCACGTGGCGGCGTTTACGCGGAAATATTGCGCCTGCGGCGCACGCGGCTGGCGGGAACGCGGCGGGACGCACCTGCGGGTGCGGGTTTGACTGGCTTTGCGCGGAAGGCGCATGCTGCGCCCTGGTGGTCAGCTTATGATCTAAGGGAAGACATTAATATTAACGTTGTTCTATGATGTAGGGCAGGATAGGCTAGAAAAAGCTAGAAAATGCTAACTCATAGTAGAAAGGAAACATCCTAGCAACTTATAATATACACCAATTGATTCCTCATACCTTATTACCTAGGGGTAGACACCAATATTAGCGCTATTCTAGGCTCAGGGGTTGGGAACCATCAATAAATCTGAGTCATCAAAGATGAACCATCAAAGATGAACCGCCAAAGATGACTGCAACAAAGATGAACCAACAATATAGGTGGTACCAAAGATGACGTCATCAAAGATGAACCATCAAAGCTGGGCCAACAAAGTTGAGCCATCAAAGATGAATCATCAAAGTTGAACTATCAAAGTTGAGGCATCAAAGATGAGCATTCAAAGATGAACCATTAAAGTTGAGGCATCAAAGCTGAGGCATAAAAGTTGAGGCATCAAAGTTGAGACATTAAGTTGAGGCCTCAAAATATCGAGTGTGTGTGTGTGTGTGAGTGTGTGTAAGCAAAAGTGTCTATAGGTGAGTGTAAGTGTCTATGGGTAAGTGTAAGTGTAAGTGTGAGTATCTGTGTGTGAGGGTTAGTGTATCTGTGTGCGAGTGTAAGTGTCTATGGCTGGGGGTGTAGGTGAATGTATGTGTGGGTGTAGGTGTAGGTGTATATTCCTAGCTATTTTATGGTTTTCTGCTCTTAGGAACTACGGGGAGACTTGCGTGGTGGCGCTTGACATATCCAATTTCCGGGTGGGGTCGTCTGAACCTTGTGAAATTCAATTCTTTAAAAACTCAACTTCTACAAATCTCCCTCTCTAAGAAACCTTCTAACTTTCCTATCTCTTTCGACGGTTCTCTCGTCTCTCCTGTTGACAATATAAACATCCTTGGCCTTAACATAAACAAAAAAATGTCTTGGAAACCTCACATCACAACGGTTGCTAGGGCGGCCTCAAAGAAACTGGAAGTTCTGCTTAGACTGCGAGACTTTTTTTCCTCTTCCCAGTTGCTCCAGCTATACAAGGGCCTCATCCGCCCTTGTATGGAGTACTGCTCTCATATCTGGGGGGCTCTGGTTTCACCCGGCTATTGGATAGGGTCGAGTCAAAGGCCAAAAGGCTTATAAACTGTTCTGTACTTTCCAGTTCACTTGACCCTCTCTATCTTTGCGGCGCGATGTTGGTGCTTTATCTCTTTTCTATAGGTACCGCAGCGGCAGGTGCTCGAGGGAGCTTATCACACGTGTGCCTCCACCTTTACGTCGCCCTCGTATCACTAGGGGTGCTGTGTCTGCACATGAGTTTTGTGTTGATGTAGGTAACTCCAGGCTAGTTCGCTGCGGTGCTTCCTTCTTTCCTGCCACATCTGTTCTGTGGAATTCTCTTCCATCTTCTGTGTTTCCTGCTGAATTTAATCTCCCCCACTTCAAAGCCTGCGTCTGTGCTCATCTGCGTAATTTGCTTTAGTTGTTGATTTGTGAGGCGTGCAACACCCCCTCCTTGAATAGGGCTCTGCCCGTGAGTGGTGGTGAAAACTGTAAAAAAAAAAAAAAAATGTGTGTGTGTGTTTGTGTGTGTGTGGGTGTGGGTGTAGGTGTGAGTGTAAGGGTAACATATATTTCCTTACTTGAGCACGTGTTCAACACACACATATATATATATATATATTATATATATATTATAATATATATATATATATATATATATTAAAATTTAAATATATATATATATATATATATATATATATAATATATATATATATATATATATATATATATATATATTATATATTATATATATATATATATATATATATTATTATTATTATTATTATTGTGTGTGGGTGTGGGTGTAGGTGTGAGTGTAAGTGATACGTATATATTTCCTTACTTGAGCAGGTGTTCACATATATATATTTTTACACATAGAGTATATGAATATATATATATATATATATATATATATATATATATATATAGATACATATATGTATACATATATATATATATATATATATATATAAATCTCGGCTAAAGGAGATAGGGCTAGGGAAGGATAGGCCTAGCAAGCCACTTCCCGAAATAAACTGCTTGCAGAACTCAAGCGCGAGCCTCGGAAGCCGGACAGAACTTTAGACGACGACTTCGGCGAGATTTACGGAATGATCAGGAAAACACTTTTAGAGGAGGAGATAATAGATATGCCACATGAATGTGGGTACCTATGGAGATAAAGAGGAGGAGATAATAGATATCATGAAGGAGAGGAAGATAGATATGTTGGGGATGGCGGAGATGAGAGTGAGGGGGTGTGAGGAGGGTAAAGAAATGGGAGAAGGATTTGTTCTGATGTATAGTGGGGTGAGAGAAGGAATAAGAAAGCATGGTGTCGGAATTATAGTGGGACCAAGACTGTCACCATGTATACAGAAAGTAAAAATTATAAATGAGAGGTTGATGATGTGCGTATTGAAGATAGGCCGGATAAAATATAGAATATACCAGATATATGCACCACAACAGGGGCACTCAGAGGAGGAAAAAACTAGATTTATGGAATTGATGGAGGAAGAGGTGGGGGTGGAGGAGGAGGGGGAGAGGTGCTTGTTGATGGGAGATTTCAACGCTAGAGTAGGAAAGAGAAGAGAGATGGAGAGAGTATTGGGACCATTTGGAGAGGATACAAGAAACATGGAGGGAGAGGCGTTGATTGATTTTTGTGTGAGAAACGACCTAAAAATAATGAACACGTTTTTCAAGCACAGAGAGTCTCACATCTTTACGAGGTATAGATGGAATCAGGTAACGCAACAATTCGATCAAAAATCGGTGATAGACTACATGATAGTCTCCGATAAAAGGATGGTAAAGAATGTAAAGGTTTTTCCGGAGTGTCCTTACATGCGGATTTATATAAGGGCAGTAGTCTGATAAATATTAATAGGGGAGGGAGGAGTAAATGAGCAGAAGAGGGCAGTGATCAGAGTGGAGAAGTTAGAAGAACAAGAAACGAGACGAAATTATGAACGGGAAATGCAGGAAACCCTAAGGAATGAAGAAGAAAACGAAGACTTGCAGGATGTCATTAAGGAAGTGGCATGAGAAAACTCTTGGTAAAAGATGAGTAGGAGGTACTAGGAAGAGACATACACCATGGTGGAACGAAGAAGTGAAAAAGCAATTAAGAAAAAAACAGGGAAAATGAGGAAGTGGCTGAAAAGAAGAACAGCGGCAGCAAGGGAGGAATATGTACAGGCAAGGAATGAGGCAGAGAGAATAAAGAGGAGGGCAAAAAAGATGGAGGCGGAGAGAATGGCAGGAGAAATAACGAGAGATGTGGGCGAAGGGAAGAAAAAGATATTTAAGATGGCGAAGGCGTATAGAAAACCAAAAACCGTAACTAGAAATATAAAAGATAGAAACGGAGAGATTCTTGTGAGACCGGAAGAAAGAAATGATAGATGGACCGAATACTATGAAGATCTGCTAAATGTAGAATACAGAGAACAAGAGGAAGAAGCTGCAGATCAGACGAGGGAGGAGGAAGAGGAGGAGGAAGGCGGAGAGATAACGGTAGAAGAATATGAGGAGGCTATAAAAAGGATGAAGAAGGGTAAAGCCCCAGGAGAGGATGGAGTGGCTGTGGAGTTGGTGGTGGAGGGAGGAGAGGAGTTGAGAGGGAGAATCATCAGTTTGATGAACAAGTGTTGGAGAGAGGGAAAGGTGCCGGAAAGGTGGGGCAAAGCAATAATAATACCGATATATAAAGGTAAAGGAGATGCAGGAAGCTGTAATAATTATAGAGGCATTTCACTGATGGACCATCTGGCGAAAATATACGAAAGAATATTGGAGAGGAGGCTGAGAGAGAAGGTAGAGCCGAGACTCGGAGAAGAACAGTACGGGTATAGAAGAGGAAGAGGAACGACGGACCTCTTATTCACACTAAGAATGGTTTCGGAGAAGATGCTGGAATATGGCAAGAGATTCTTTGTAGCGTTCATCGACCTGCAAAAGGCATTTGATTCGGTGCCAAGGAAAAAGCTCTGGAGAGCTATGGAGAGGAATTATGGAGTGAGGGGTAGATTAAAGAAGGCAATAGAAAGTATGTATGAGAAATGCAGTTGTAATGTTAGAACTGAGTGCGAGAACGATAGATGGTTTGAGGTGAAAACAGGAGTGAAGCA
>JABUQX010010322.1:0-7500 GCA_015478945.1 Trachelipus rathkii
ATCATCCTCTTTGAAACTTGGTAATCCCACTTTTGATAATAACCCCGTTGTGGAAGAGGTTGAGTATCTCTAGTTTGCCCGTAGGGGATTGCAAGCCCAACCTTAAAGGTGTTATTTTCAGCCCCCTTCCTTTAGTGGTGTTAGATAGGTCGCATCCCCCGAAACTTGGTATACTTATAGGTATAAGTGTCACCTCATCGTAGACTAGTTTTGCGTAAGGATGCAACCTCCGCAGGGGCTGCCCCATCTTAAAGTTGTAAATTTGGGTTCTTTTGATGTGCTAGAGAGACCGTATTCCTTCCCACTTGATACCCATAGATGATATCACCTCGTCGTAGACGAGGTTGCGTATGGATGCAGCACCGAAGGGGGCTGCCCCTTCTCTTAAAGTTAAAATTTTCAGTCCCCATTTCAGGGTGTGTTAGATAGGTTGTATCCCTTGAAACTTTATATTTTTATTGCTGGTGGTGTCACCTCGTCGTATCCCTTTAAACTTGGTATACCTCTGCAGCCCCTGCTGTTGCTTTTGGCTATGTCATTGTATAATGTGTTGTTTTGTGAGGCGAAGGCTGCTTTTAGAGTTTCTTAATCTTTTGATGCAATGGGAAAATTTTGGGGTTCGGACTGTTTTATATATATACGAATAGGGCTATTCTATTCAAAAATTATTTGTTTTCGTTTTCTTTCTGCAAAGGATAACTTTTTCAGTAACAGTTGTATTTTAATTTAATTTTTATAGCTGCCAAGAGTCGGAGTCAGCGGAGCCGAACGTCAGAATGGAGACAAACAGTAGTTCTGTGCTTGAAATCAAAACTTCCTTTTGACTTCATGATGTATGTTACATCATGATGAATGTTGAGATCGAATACAGTGGTTTCAACCTTCTTAACAGTGGTAGTAGTAGTCACCATATCAGTCCTATTTTGCTTAATCGGTTTAAGGGCCTTGACGCGTGCGTGAGCGCGAACACCTCAGGCGCGCGAACCGATAGCGAAACCGACGATACGCAATAGGCGCAGTTGACGCGCTAACGCCTTAATATTCGAATTGGAATTTTGCTGAGACGTTATTCTATAATATAATGCACATGTTCCGTTTTCATTGCTTCGACCGTATATCACTTAGCTTAGTAATAATAATGTATTTTCCTTAAATTATGACTTTACATACTTTGTTCTTCTATTCTTTCAAACATTTACATTTATATATTTAATTTTCTTAACTAACTTTAAAAACTAAATATATATTTTGACTAATAGCGTTTTCTTTCAGTTAGCTTTTAAATTTTCAAGTTTTCATTCAAACCTAAACTATATTTTTTTGTTTAACGTTTATATTTATTTATTAGTTTTATTATTTCACGTTTTATTTTGTTTAAAGTTTATAATTTTTTTAAAAATATATTTATTTTCAGAAAATTCATTTAATTATTAAACATTTTATGTTTTTACTTAAAATAATAATTAATTTTTTTAATTGAATATATGTACTTTTATTAATCCTAAAGTTTCAAACTCCTACCCAATCCTCCTATCAGCCACAACGTGCAATACGCGCTATTGCTTTACTGTTAGGTAATTAAATATGCATTTATTAACCCTAGCAAAGCAGTAGGGTAAACACCCTATTTTAACCCCCTCCCATCCGGCCATGCACTATTGCTTTACTGCTTTAAGCCAAATATACCCCCCCATTTTGTATAAACATGGGAAGTAACATTATTATATAAAATGTCACATAATTTAAAAACATACCATACCTACTGCTTTACTGCTTTAGGACTAATAAAGTACATATTTTCTATAAAAAAATATTTTTTTAAGTAAAAACATAAAATGTTTAATAATGAAATAGATTTTCCGAAAATAAATATATTTTTAAAATAAATGAAAAACTTTAAGCAAAATAAATCTTCTGAAATAATAAAACTAATTAAATAAATAAAAACTTTAAACAAAAGAAAATATGATAGATTAGGTTTACAAAAGAAAGTGGGAAAATATAAATGTTAAGATTAAAAGAAAATGATGTACTTAAACTACTATAGTTAATGCTTAAAGTTTAGAAAAGAAATGAAAAATAAATATGTACCTGTTTGAAAAGAAAAGCGAGTATACAAATTATTATCAAAATCATAGTTTAAAGGAAAATATATTTATTATTATTAAAAGTATAGGGTCAAATGTAGAAAACGGAATACATTGCATTACTTTATTGAATAACGTTGCAACTAGAATTTAATGCGAGTATATTTATGCGTTAGCGCGTCAATATTGCGCCTGTGGAGGCACGCGTCGGTTTCGCGCAGGGTCTGCTGGTTCGCACGCTCGCGTGCTGTCCTCACTCAACCCGTTAAGCAAAATAGGACTAAATATGGTGACTGATGCTACCACTGTTAGAGGGTTGAAACCATTGTATACGATCTCAACACCCATCATTGATGTAACATACATTATGCAAGTGAAAAGCAAGTTTTGAATTCAATCACCGCACTACTCTGTTTGCCACTATTCTGACCCTGCTTCGCACCGGTTCCACTTCTTCTCCCGACTCTTGATAGTTATAATAATTAAGAATTAAAAAATAATTGTTACGAGTAAAGTTATCCTTCGCAGAAAAGAAAAGGAAAACAAATAATTTTGGAATAGGGCTAATCCTATTCGTATGTAATATATATATATATATATATATATATAATATTATATATATATATATAATATATATATATATACTATATATATATATATAATAGATATTAATATATATATCTATATTATATATATATAATATATAATATACTATAATATTATAAGTATATATATATAAGTATATATAATATATATATTTATATATTAAATAATATATATATATATATATATATATATATATATATATATATATATATATATATATATATATATATATATATATATATATAAAGTCCGAGCCCAGAAAATTTGTCCTTCGCCTCATAAGGTCTGAACTCTAAAAGCTTAACCTTTCTCTTCACTCCAAAAGCTTAGCATTATATAATGTCAAAGCCTAAAACAACTTGGCGGGGGCAGCATCCCCCCTACGATGGTGCAGCAATACGCAACCTCGTCTACGACTTGATGACACCATCAGCAATAAAAGTACCAAGTTTCAAAGGGATACAACTTATTTAACACACACTGAAGAGATGGAATAATTTAAAACTTTAAGAGTATGTCAGCCCTCTGTGGGGCTATGTTCATACCTATATAATGTCAAAGCCTAAAACAGCACCATCTATAATTATCCCAAGTGGGAAGGGAATACGACCTCTCCAACACATCCAAAAGGGGACCAAATATTTACTACTTTTAGAGGAAGGGCAGCCCCTTGCGCGGCTGCATCCAAACGTAAGTCTTGTCTACGATGAGGTGACTTCACCACCTATAAGCATATACAGGTTTCAGGGGATACGACCTATCTAACACAAATTAAAGGGGGGCTGAAATTAACAATTTTAAGAGAAAGTTGCATTCCCTACGGACTAATCAGGGATTTGTAACTTGTCTACGACGAGGTTTCGTCATCAAAAGTGGGAGTACCAAGTTTTAAGGGTATCCCTCCAAAAAGGGGGGATTAATTTATTATAAGAACATACCAAAACCCATCCATTACTACTGCCTTACTAATCAGTCGTTGCTATTGTTACTTAGTTATTAGTTGGTTTTTCTTTTGTAAAATTCTCCTATCACCAATATAGTATATATATATACTATATATATTTATATATATTATATATATATATATATTCTTACTAGATATATTATATTCATGCATACTATTATGTATCATTATATATAATATATATATATATATATATATATATATAGTTACTATATATAGTATTATATAATAATATATTTATAATATACTATAATATATTATATAGTATATATATAATATATATATATATATATATATATATATTATTATTATTATTATATACATACACTTATTCCCGCTTAAGCGAGGTAGTGGTACGTGCAGCTAAATACATATTTCCTTCATCTCGCCCTCACCCATCTCCTCCATTCCATTCTATCTCTCGCCAACACCCTACCTTCCTCCACCCTCATCCCTCTCTCTTCCAGCATTTCCTTTATTCCATCCATCCACCTCCTTCTTGGTCTCCCCCTTCCTCTCCTTCCTATCCCTTCCGCCTCCCAAACTCTCCTAACCACCCTCTGCTCCATTCTCTCCAGATGTCCAAACCATCTTAACATTCCCTACTCCGCTCTTCTCACCAAACCATTCTTCCAATCACATCTCTCTCTTATTACCCTATTCCATCCTCTCTCTTTTACTAACCCCACATACCGCTCTCAACCCTTTTATCTCAAACACTTCCCAATTTCTTCTTGGACCTAGCATTCAACCCCCATGTTTCACACCCATATAGTACCGCTGGAACACAAATTTTCAAACATACTTATCTTAAGTTTATGTGATAAATCCCCCCTTTCCATAATTCCCTCAAACCACTCAATTGCTCTCATTCCTTCTCCTACTCTCTGTTGTGATCTATCTCTTCCTTCATCCCTCCTTCCTTACCCAATCCATCCCTAAATATCTGAAAACCTTTACTTCTTCTAATAATACTACACCTCCTACTCTAATCTCTAACCCCATCCCCTCATCTGATTCCTCCTCCTCAAACACTAACACTTTACTCTTACCTGGATTTATCCTAAGACCCTTCTGTCCACACACTCTCTCAAACTCCTTCACCAAATACTACAGCCCTTCTGAATCCTTCGCCACCAAGGTAGTATCATCCGCAAATAGCAACATGTTCACTTCCCATCTATCACCCCTATCTATCAATTCCACCCCTCTCCCCTCCCTCATCATTCCTCTGCAAACACTCTCCATAAATAAGTTGAAAAGCCACGGTGACATTACACATCCCTGTCTCAACCCTCTCTCCACTCCAAACATCTCACTCTCCCCTCCTAAAACTCTCACACACATTCTGCTATTCCTATAAAAGGCCCTAATACCTTTACCTAATTTACCCCCTACTCCCATGTTCCTCCAGCACCCTCCATAATTCCCCCCTCTTCACTCTATCATATGCTTTCTCCAGATCTAAAAAACACCCATACACTTTCCCTTTCCTTTCTATACCTTTCTCCACAAGCATCTTCATTGTGAATACCTGATCCACACACCCCCTTCCTATCCTAAATCCTCCTTGTTCTTCCCCCATTCTCTCTTCCGTTAAATCTCTCACCCTCTCAATTAGGATTCTCCCATACACTTTCCCTACTACACTCAAAAGACAAATACCTCTATAATTACCACACTCCATCCTATCCCCTTTCCCTTTATACAGGGGAACCAAACAACCATCCTCCCAGTCCTGTGGAACCTCTTCCTTCCTCCAACATAAATTATATAACCTGTACAGCCATTCCTCCACCCCACTGCCTCCCATCTGTAACATTTCCATACTCACACCATCTAGACCTGTGGACTTTCCTTTTTTCCCTTTAGTTAACGCCCTAATAATTTCTTCCATTTGTATTTCCATATCTCCTTCCTGTCCCTCTTCACCCCCCATCCTCACCTCTTGAAAATCCTCCTCATCTCTCCCACCCATTTCATTCAATAATCCTCTAAAATATTCCCCCCATCTTTTCCTCACCCTATCCTCCCCTCCAATCCATTCCCCATCCCCTCCCTTAACCCTCTCTCCTAACCCCTCCTTCTTCTTTCTTTTTTTATTTACTTCTTTCCAGAATATCTTGCTCCCTGTTTCAAAATTTTCTGTCACTTTTCTACACCATTCATTGTTTGCATTTCTCTTCGCCCTCTCCACCGCCTTTTTTGCTTCCACTCTAACCCTCCTATATTCCTCCCAACTTTCCCTTCTCCTATTCCCCAACCATTTCACATAGACCTCCTTTTTTTCTTTTTCACCACTCTTTTCACCTCCTCACTCCACCATTCACTCCTTTTCCTTCTACTTGCCTCCCACCTTTTTTACTCCGCATACCCTTCTGGCCTCTTCACGAATTGTCTCTTTTAAATCTCTTCCACTCCTCCTCCACATCCCTAATTTCCGTCCCTCTTCACGTCCCTCCACCTATCTTCCATACCCCTCCTAAACTCTTCTTACACAATGTCTCATCTAACTTTTCCACCTTTACGACTTCTATTTCTCCTCTTTTTTCTCTTTCTCTAACCGTTTCTCTCCCCCTACCCTTTAACTTAGCAACCACCAAATAGTTGATTCAGATTAAACCCACTGACCTGCCCTCTGAATACAATTTACATCGAGTAATCTGCCTGCTATCCTATCTAATTTATACACACATATCCAGTAACGCGCCTCCCCCGTTTATCTTCACTCTTCCATGTATACTATGATTTCCCTTTCTTGAACCAAGTTATTCCCCAACTATCAATCTTCTATCAACACATAACTCTAACAGACTTTCTCCATTAACATTCCTTTCCCCTACCCCAAATGGACCTATAATTCTACCCATCTCCTCTCTTCCCACTCCTGCATTCAAATCTCCTAATAAACAAATTTTATCATTAACCCCGAAACTTTCCCAACATTCATTCAACTCACTCCAAAATCTTTCTCTCTCCTCCTCCCTCGCTCCATTTACTGGTGCATACGCGCATATAAAAACCCACATTTCCCCCCCAAATTTCACTTTAACCCACATTATTCTTGAATTCACCTATTTGCACACTTTTACCTTATCCCACACCTCTTTCCTCATAACTATTCCTACCCCTTCCCTCGCCCTCACTCTCTCGTTCACCCCCGAAATCATACCCTTAAATTTTCCAAAGACCATCTCCTTCTATCCTTTCAGCTTTGTTTCTGTCAACCCTAGCACATCCAACCTTTTTCTTCGAACATAACCACTTCTTCCCTTTTCAGATCCTCATTTATCCCTCTCACATTCATACAACCCACTCTAATCTAATCTCTTTTGCCCATCCTATCTCTTTACTCTCCCTTACTCTCCTTAGTTCTGACCCTCTTATTCACCACTCTACTTCCTTCTATTCTCACACTTGAATAAGCTGCACGCTTACCGGGATCCCAATAACCTGAGGCACTTCCCAATACCTCAAGCTCCAAACCCCGTTCAAACAAAATCACACTATAAAAACTTAAATTAAAACCTATGTTATTGGTGAAATTTATGATTACTTGATGAATTTCTTCCTTCTGTTGAAGACACTCCTCTTCTCAGAGTTCAATATTGATCAATTTATAAGTTCCTGAATAATCTTCTTTCTTTGATAATATACTTGATGCAATCAATTCCTATATCAAAATCAAAGGAACCTTGATATATTCTCTGTCTTAAGATACTCTTGTTAGAGTTCCTTTGCTTTAATTTTACACTTTAATCTTTCTTGTTTAATATATTTTCCTTGATGAAATACCCTCTAATTGTCTTTAAGACACTCTTATCATTCGCAGAGTTCCCTATT
>JABUQX010010322.1:22500-25000 GCA_015478945.1 Trachelipus rathkii
CTATTTAAATATTGTTTTAATTCATCCTCACCACCCTATAAGGATCAGAGTATCTTTCAGCTAATTTATTTAAATTATATTGTTGATTTTTCAGTAGAACAAATTTAGCTCTATGCAGATCTTTTGGAACAAATATGTTTTTATGCTTTTAAACTGAGTGAGGCTAGGGGCATTAGAGCAATTAATTTTTTAAAATAAGCATTGGGATTTGCTGTGTCACTAAGAGGCTAGTTTTGCAGCAAACTACCGTGTACTAACAAGTTTTGGCCGAACAACAGAAAAGCCGGTGTAGCCCGTTCGGTGTTTATAGGACTTATTTTCAGTCAGTATAAAACCCACGGTAAAATTTGAGGCCATTCCAACGAGGTCGTTAAATGGTCTATACCTAGCAAATCGCACATCTCGTTAAATAGCCTCGACAAAAAATGGCTTCCGTGATCTGAAACAAGCCATTTAATTACTACACAAAACGGAAATAGCTGACTTATCAAAATGTGAATTACTACTTCAACTATTGCCTTTTTTAATGCATAAGCAAAAGGATACATGCTAAACCTGTCTATGAAAAACTAATAGGTATTTGTAGCCTCTACTGTACAGCATTGTCACGAGGTCTATATGAAGAGTTTGGAACTTATCTGACACTTCTTTATACCTTCCAAACTCAGTCTTGATCGTTCTCGTCACCCTGTTTAGCTGACAGATGTCAAAATGCTTTATATTCTCCTTCACACGGCTATGCATATTCTTAAACACGAAATTACCCATGATAACTATCAGAGCTCGTTTTACTGCCAAATGATTTTGTGAATGAATCTTCGTGAATACATCGTCAATCAGATTCTCAGGAACGAAATTATTCTTGTGACCTTAGTCGATATATCGACTACCAGATTTATCGCCTTATCTCTATATATGAACTCTTTAAGCGCTGAAGATATCTTCCCAGCAAAAAATCTCTAATGTAGGCTTCAGAATCTTGTTCGGCGCTTAAATCTAGAAAATCAATTTATCTATTAAATTTATCGATAATATCTTTCATATCTTCCCCTTCCACCGCGATGGGTTATTTTTTATATTTACAAAATAATTATCATGAAAATTATTATTTTTATAACTGTTAATCATCTCATCCTCCTTACTGATTCTCTTGGAAATTTCAAAAACATTTTTCTTTCCGGTTTCAGCGATCTGAGGCTATGTTAAAATGGAGCATTAAGATTTATTTCCACGCTAAACACTTCCCCCTTGAACTTTGGAATTTCGGGTGTAACTTTAGTTTTTATTTCCAATGATGCTGGACAGAGATTATTCCCATAGAAACTCACTTAGAAAGTTCAATTGTAGTGAGATGTTTTCCTCTGATTTATGGTTTTCTGTTGTCTTACATGGTCTATCTATGTTCTTCTAAATCATTTAAATAATTTAAAATTTATTTTTTGCTTTTGCAATAAGCTTTCATTCAACATCAAACCATTAATTAAATTTAATAATCTCAATTTTCGAGTGTTATAAATATTATCTATATTTCTCTTTTAATAGTTAGGAGTCCCACTACTATTACTCGTATATTTCGTCAACTTTTTGTTTGCCATTAAATATGCATATTTTTCCAAACTTTTCACTACGCATAAAAATTCTTTTAAAATTTGATTAAGCTCTATTTCTGATTCATTTAATACAGCGCTATAAAATTCAAATATTTCATTATAAGCGGCACTTTTCATCAGAACAATTGCCATTGCAGCAGCATCACTTACTTTCAAGTACAAATTTAATTCAGTTTTGTCGTCAGGATAAGATAACAAATCGGACTTCGTTATTTCAAATTTAGTTTCGTTGAAAGCACGATCTATTTTTGCCTCTCACATTATTTTCTTTGTTGAAGCGGGTTTCTTCTTCTTTAATAAGTTTGTTAAGAGGTGCAGAACGCTGGCCGCGTCTGCAACATTGCAACGGAAGTTAAAAATCTCTAAGAACCTTTTTACCTGTTTTATATTAGTTGGTTTTGCAATTGGCAATATTGATTGCACTTTGACTTTATTTGGTAACACTCCCCTCTCAGTTATGTTAAAAACCAGAAAATTTAGCTCTTTCATAGCTATAGAGCACTTCTTTTGGCTCATATATATAAACGTTCATGTACCTAAAAATCGCCAAATCCTCTTTCAATATTGCAATATGCTCCTCTATTGCTGCAGTCGCTATGAGGACCTCGTCCAAATAAATATATAACTTTTTAATATCTCCAAGTAGGATCGACATCCATCTTTGGTAGAAGCTAATGGAGTTTTATGCCCCTGTATTAAATAATTAAAACTTTTACTACCGAACGACCATTTGATCATAAAATATTTTTGAGTGGCTTCATCTACAGAAATATTATATGCTTGAATCAAATCCAGGTTCAAATTTTTTTTTACCCTTCAGTTGAAAAATGATGTCCTTGATTGGCTGAAACTGACCTTTACTTCAACATCATCAGGTCTACTACAAACCG
>JABUQX010010322.1:30000-42500 GCA_015478945.1 Trachelipus rathkii
TTATTAGAGATGTTTTTGGTAAGAGGCCAGGAATTTTTATCAGTAGGATAGTCAAGTAGGTTGTCGCACTTTCTCCTAATAAAAACACGCTTATCGTGTCAAATAATATCCTTGCAACGATTCCGAGCAGAATGAAATTTAGTAAGAGTGAAAGAAGAACGAGAGGCAATGTTTCTTTCTTGAATGGCGCGAGATCATTCATCATCGAACCATGGATTTTGTAGAGAAAAAGATTTAGTTGAGGATGGAATGAACCTGCTCATCCCCTCGGCGATTACGGCCCCTACCTTTTCAGCAGTAACCGAAGCTTCCTCCGAGTCAAAGCAAGATTCATTCATTCCAAGCATAGTTAGAAAAGAAAGGACTCAATGCCTCCCCAATTAGCCTGATTAAATTGCCAGAAACTATGTTTTGGGCATGGTGAAGCTGCTGGAGAAAAACAATTATAATTAAGAGCTACGATATTGTAGTCAGAGTTACCAATAGGATGGAAAATGGTGCATTTATATCGAGAAAGAGTAGTTCTGAAACATAAATCAAGCGTGGTCAAGAATTTGTTAGGTCGATCTGAAATATGTGTAGATTCCTTAATTAACTGTTACAGATCGTTGGCAATACTGAATGAATATATATATATATATATATATATATATATATATATATATATATATATATATATATATATATATATATATATATATATATATATATATATATATATATACTGATGTCCATATAGCCTTTTAGTAATTTTACGGTATAGCCCTCACACAATCTGTGTCTAAAAGGAATATTCCAAATAAAACGTACTCCTGAGAAATATGAAAGTATATTTATTCTCTATGCTATTTTATTTTTGGATATAGATAAAGAATCCTAACACTGAATTCAAATTAAACTGACCAATACGAACCCTCTCTGCCGCATGATGAAAAAGCTTGTGCCTGACTGAGAGGAGAGGTAGTTCAGTGTACCAAGAGATTGAAGATGGCACAGGTAATAAATCTTTAGATCTGAAGAACACATTGAAAAGTTTCTGCTTTATTTTAATTAATACACCCCAATATTAAATTCAAGTTTGAGGATGAAGAAAATAATTCCTTGACTTTTCTCAACGTTAAATTATATAAAGAAAATAAATTTCAGACCAGTGTTTAAAGGAAGCCAACATTTACCGGATTGACCACTAAAAATGATTCTTTTATTCCTCATATTTATAAAGTTAGTTTGATAAAAACTTTGTTTCCTTCATATCTCAACCTCTTAAACGAATTGCGTTTCCTAAAATCGCTTTTTCTAACAAATAGATTTCCCCGATTTCTGACTGAAAATGTTTTTTAAAAACTGATCTCATCAAAATTTCAGGAATCTCTTCCAGTCAAATTAACTGCATCTAAAGAACTTCTATTCATCAAATTGCCTTTCTTGATGGAGAATGAGTTACCAAATTGAAAGGAAAATTAATGGAATATTAAAATTTAATTACCCAATTTTTCATCTCACGATAGTTTTTAATTATAATAACAAAATTAGATCTTTTTCAAGTCGAAGGAAAGACTTCATAAATCTTTTTGCTCATCAGTAATTTATAAATAAAATTGTGGTGTCTGTGATGCCACCTATAATGGAAAGACTATTCGAGTTATTTCAACCCGCATTGCTGAGCACAAAAGGTGTTTCCTTCCGAACTTTAAAGGACCAATTTCACCACCTCCCTAATCACCAATTAATTCTCATTCTCTTCAATCAAATTAGCCAAAACTGGAATTAAAATTTCAATTCTCATGCTCGGTGGAATCAAGAACTCTATCCAAACATGCATCGTAGATTATTTATGATATATTAATTATATTTTTATTAGATTTTAGACCAATACCGGAGAGATCCTCCATATTGAATAGAGATCCTTAATTCAAAATTATAACTATTTCACTTCAAGCCAACCTAAATTTAAATGAAACATTTGACCTGATACGTTATTATTTTGAGAGAAATTTCCTTTTTCAAGTACTTTTTTCCATCTAATCGCTTCGTATCATCAATATATTTACGTTCTTATGAAACCTAGTATTATTAAATAACCTAATGAGTTATATATAATATATATATATATAATATAAATATATAATGAATATATATAATATATCGAGATTTGTTATATATGAATGACAAACTGAAAGAAGTATTGTCAAGTGGAAAAGAGAATTTATAGAGTACTATGTGATTCTCAATATACATATAAATAAAATATGAGTGAAATAACAATATAACTTAATATATATAGAAAGTAGAGATTCTATTTAACTTATAGATACATATAAGTAAAATGTTATTAAATATAACATAGTATCTGAGAAAAAGTTTAATTAATATTATTATATATAGATATATATATATGATAATATATTAATATATATATATATATTAATATATATATTATATATATATATAATATATTAATATATATATATATAATATATATATATGATATTATATATATATATATAATTATACTTATTAATAAATATATATGAGTAATTATATATGTATATTAATATAATATATGAATAGTTATAATAGAACGGACTTTATTACAGGCTGGATTCAGAAACTATATTTATGAAAAGGGATTTACTTCTCTAAAAGTAAAGGGCACTGATATCGTGAGTTAATCTTGAGACTTTTAAGCGTTTTACAATTCAGAATACTTTGTGATTGTTCACCAAACTTTATGTCTGAAGTGAAAGACTACATTGTGAAATCTTACCCTAGACAATTTGACCAATTTTAATTTGTTTTTTTGATAACTAAACCGAATACCGGGGATGTCCACGTTATTTATTGACAGAAATCCCATCTTGTAACAATAAATTGGGGGACCTGTCCTGGGAATGATACTAACGACTTGGGACAACAGTTTGTAAACCGTTTTCCTGGAATATGTCACATGAGTTGACAGAATCTGTATAACATCCTCGTTCATGTATATATATATTCGTAAATAGTTTCTTCGTTGAACATAAAATGAGGAGGAATAAAAGGATACTCAGAAAGAAAATATAAAAGAAGTCAAAGACTAATGAAGAAGACGGAAATAATTTTGTTATTTTTATTATATTTTCTGTTCTCTTTCGGTATTTTACTAAACAATCTGTATTATATATATATATATTACTAAGGTATATCTATAATATATATATTATATATAAAACCCTTACTATAGTAATAGAGATGTATTAACTATATATCTTTATATATTAATTGATGTAAAGATATTTTATACCTAATTATATTATATACCTAATCATAAGCTGCTATTTCTCATACTATTAATTTCCATATTAAGTTAGTAATAAAGTTCTGATATAATAAATGTAATAAATAGTATACGTAATAAATAAAATAATCATTATATACTAAAATAAATGTAATACCACACCATAGACCCGGACGTATTTAATGTACATATATCCATTATTCATAGTATGGGGCAGCCCGAAACGTACACTTCTTAGGTATATATATATATAACTATATAGTATATATATATATTTATATAATATATATTATATATTTCTATAAAAATAATTACGATATATAATATATTTCATATAATATATATATATATATACTATATATATATATATTTATATCCCACACTATATTACATAGCTGTATATATTTTATATATATATATATATATATATATATATATAAAGTAGGGGCGTGCTAGGTGTGAGACGAATTGATAGAATGAGGAATGAACACAATAGGGAGTTGTGTGGTGTGAAGAAAGTTGTAAATGAGAGAATAAACGATGAAAGTATATTTGAGAACATTTGGTCGAGCAAGGAAACCGAAAGTCCATGATTAACGTTACTGAAGTAAACAGAAAGTCTTCATTACATACTTAATATTTAGGAATTGTTTCCAATCAGAAGAAAAAAGTGGATTGGTGTTGAAGGAATACCTGAAGAAGAACAGGGAACGCGAGTTTTGGTCAGAGCGAGAAGAAAAGGTGCATAAAATCAGTGAATATGCGGTATTTAGTGAGGGGTATGGTTGTGGGCTTTAACCCAAAAAATGAGCCCCACATTGAAAAGATATCACAGTGAGGGTCCTTCGCAGTCTCGTGAAAGCCCTTGGGTGGATTTTTCTGACTGTGACCGGTTACTTACTTAAGGGTATAAAGTGGATGGTCATGTTCTTTTACTACTTTTCTGTTCCGGTGTATGCTACGCACCTCACCGCTAATCTGGGGATAGAGGTTGATGATTATATATATATTATAGTATATATAATATATATATTAATACTAATATATATATTATATACTATATATACCTATATATATATATATATATATATATATATATGATTCGACCGTCGTCGAGTAAGGTTGCAGTAAAAAACTAAGAACGGAAGCGAAAAGGAGAGAGCCAGATGGAAGATTGGACAAAAGGAGAATCTGAGAGTTTGAAGTAGATAAATATGAGAAGGTCGTTAAAAGTATCTTGTGATGAGAACTGTAGTTCTAGAATAGTGTATCATTCCTTTTGGTCCGAGGTTAAAGTAAAATGCACTTTAAAAGAAATTTTTTTTTATTTATGAAATCTCGAAATTTTGTCAATTTAACATTTAAATTATTTTTATTATAGAAATGCGAGTTGGAGAGCTGCAATATTTTTGGTATTTTCTTTGATTTTTAATTAAATAATATATACAAAATTACAAAAGAAGAAATTTGAAATATTGAAATATAAACGACGTGAAGATGCATTATTCGAAGTAGGCCGGAATCATACGAAGAATTTCAAAATTGTTCTTCGCCTGGTGGCAAGGGGTTGAAAACCCCCTTCTGAATCATATTTTTCTTTTTCAATGAATCATGAAGAAACCAGTTTTAATAAAAAAACTTAACCACCAACACCACCTTGCAGCCTGGTGAAAGATAATTTTGATATGAATCAAAATAAATAAATTAAATAATATATATATATATATATATATAGTATAGTAACTTAAGTTTATAACTATACTTCATAATAATAACCATTATACATACATAATATATATATATATACTATATATATATATATATATATATATATATATATATATATATAATGATTCAGTGCTCGTTTTGAATTTCGCACATTTATATGTATTCAGTTGCAATTTGCCCCTAGATTATTTACTTATTGAATTTGTTTTTTTAAACACTGTTTAAACTAAAACATTTGTTTTACTAATACATTAAATATTTAGGATTCTCGGTACCCGTCTTCCAAGCTTTCGTGAGGAAATCTTCTCACCTCTTTCAGGGTGCTTACACGAGAAAATGTTTGATACTTATGAAGGCTGTTCTTAAGTCAGTGGTGGTCGGTTTTGGTTTTCGGAAATTTTGTACCTTTCCAGTTTCTTCAATAGTTTTTTACACAAGCTTGACACATTTAAAATCTCATTGACTGTGTTTTCAATTCTGTAGTCGCCTCTATCTCTATTAAAGTTTTTTTGTATTTTTTATTAAATATGATTCGTATAGTTTCCGGAATTTATGATTATATTTATTTTTTGTATTATTAAACTATTTTTAGTGTTTATCGGATGGGCTTCCTTTAGCTAATGCATAACAAGGGGCGAGTTATGGTTGTAGGTCCGGACATCGTATCTATGTTGGTAAAGTCTTCGGTTGACATCGATTGATTCCCCTATATAACATAATTACATGTTTTGCAGAAAATTGAATAAATTGCGGCATTATTATTGTTATTAATTTTTTGGTTTTAAAATTTTGTTAAGAGTATGATATTAAGTTACTTTATTTAGGTTATGAGTTTTATAGTTAATGTATGTGTTTATTATTGACTAAATTTGGGTTATTTTCCTTATTCCTGAATATTTTTTTTTGCCTTTTTTATATTTTGGCGTATGATTTTTAAAGGATAATTTAATTTGGAAAAAGTTTCTATTATATATTTAATTTCTGTGTCAATTGTTCACTGCAGATTTGATATGCACGTAGTGCCAAAGTGATGATTACGCCCTTTTTAATATGCAACTTATGAGTGGAATACCAATGAATATATTTAGGGTTCTGAGTTGGTTTACGGAATATAGAGAAAGTAAGGTTTTCGGGGTTTGTCCAGTTTATTAATATGTCAAGAAATGATGTATTTTTGCTGGTTGATAATTCAATCGTGAATTTTATGGAAGGTGTTAAATTATTAATGTATCCATGCCAAATTCGATGGGTTATATAAAGAGGATGTCGTCTACGTATCTGAACTAAGTACAGTTGGGGAAATTTTCAAAACGGAATATGAATTTTTGCTCTATGCGTTCCAGGTATATGCAACTGATGATTGAAAGACAGAGGGGAACCCATGCTTAAACCTGATTTTTGCATATAATATTGATTATTGAAAGTAAAAGTTGAATTTCAATGACGAAATAGATAAGTTGTCTTAACATGCTAAATGGAATGGTGAAATGAATTTGGTTGGAATTGACATATTTTTTCAGGAGGGTTAATGCCTCATTTACTGGTCCATTTGTGAAGAATGACACAACGTCAAAACTAAGCATGTAGTAATTTATCATACTTTTATGTTTTATGAGTTGCTTAAGGTGTTGGGAGTTTTAATGTATGAAGTGGAGATATTTCCTAAAAGTGGTTTAAGTTGAGTGGCGATCCACTTTGATAGTTTATAGGTTATGCAATTGGTGTTGGAAATTATAGGCGAGCAGTAGGGGGGTTATTGGGTATGTGTGTTTTGGGTATGCCATAGAATTTAGCGAGTTGTATATTGAAAGATTTGAATTTGTGAAATAATTGTTCGTTGTTTGTCAAGATGCTTTTTAACTTTTTATTGAATTGATTTCGTGTGGTCTTTAAGGGATTTGAATTTAATTTAGTGTAAATGTTAGCGTCATTTAGTAGTTCGTTGGCTCTGTGTATGTAATATTTGTTTAGTATTACAATTTTACCATCTTTATCAGATAAGGATATAATTATGTTTTGATTCATTTTGAGATTTTTAACTGTTTCGTTATAGCATTAAATAAATATAGCGTTAAAAAAAATTACCAAAGTGCTATAACGGAACAATTAAAAATCTCAAATTAAATCAAAACATAATCATATGCAGATCTGATAAAGATGGTAAAATTATAATATTAAACAAAGAAGATTACATACACAAACACCAAAATCTTAGCTTAGCATTCTTTCTTTTAGAGCCCTGGATACACAAATTTCAACACAAGTTCTTGCAGAAATAAAAAACACTTTGTGAGGTAGCACCAATGTTTGTTTGGTCTCCCAGTAACTACTTTAAAAGTAGAGTCCAAGAATACCCCCTCTGACAAAGGTATTAATGTTGTGCCTTTGATCCTGCAAAGTGAAGCTTCCATAAATGTAGCAGAAGATATCTGTATCATTACTTCATCTCCTTGTTTCGGATATTGTAGCCATTGTTAGATCACAACATGCAAATGAAAAATATTAAATAAATTGTGATAACTTTTGATAACTGATAAGTACATTAAATGATTGTAATATTTAATAATGTAATAATGTAATAAATTGTGAAATGTATATCATAAAATGGATCTTAATAAAACACCTAACTTTTCAAATACAACAGCCAAAATCTTTATCACATAAAGCAGGTCACAGACTCGCATCAACATGTAAATGGGGTTTGCTGATTGCATAGAAATGAGATGTGATAGAAAAAATCTGAGATCGGATTTGGAATCAGCACCCTCGAGTTAGTATAAAACAGCTTGAAAAATTCATGCCAGAATTTTTTTTTTTTTTTTTTTTTTATGTAGACCAGGGTTATTCACCTTTCTTCTCACATCTGCCACACTCACATTCCTTTTGAACAGACATTCCTTTATTAACTAAATCTACTTTTTCTTTGGTCTCCCAGCCCGGTCGACTCCCAGTACACTCACCGCTATATATGCACCCTCACTTAACAAATCGACTATCCGTCCATTCTTTGTTTCTCTAAAGACTCACTGCTCAAGGCCCTGAAATCTATTTTAAACCTTTCTATATGATGAAACATATTGTAATTACTTCTGGAGTTTATTCTCCCACCACTTTACGCCCTTCTTCAAAACCCAACACAACTCCCTAGCACGTTCATTCCTTATTTTATCAATTCTTCTCATACCTTGCACGCCCTTAAGGTTGTCCATCTGAACAGATTGTACCTTAGAGATATATATGCCTCATATTCCATACCATAGTTTCACTATTTATACTACAACATACCCTCTAATAAATCCTAAAATACTAATCATAATATATAATATATATATATATATATATAGTATATATATTTGTAATATATATATATAATTATATTACAATATATATATTATATGATATCATATTTATATATCATAACTACATATATATATATATAGGAGTGGATTTCGTCGTTACTTGACTGTTGAGTTGAGCTATTTCGGTATGGTTGAATATACTTTATCGTTCGTGTGATACATACTCCGCGATACGTCACTGGAGTAGTATTACTCAACTCGATCAACAGGAACGCTCCAACACATCATTACTCAAAGCGGCCGTTGTTCCTCGCATTCTGTATGAGTTTCATACACTTCAACATATACACGTATCAGCATTAGACATACTAATACTGAGCTATTCGATATATATATATAATATAGTATAATAATACCAGACAGGGCGCTCCATTAATATACCTTACTCACGGGACGCCATTCATTTCCTGCTTCGCTTGTATGCTTGCATCGTTGGAATAATTGTAGTAAATATATTTATAGCCTGAAAAATACTTAGTGTATTTACCTTATATTTTATCTTTATACATATATAATAAGCTTAACCTCAAGATGTTCCCTATATAATTATTTACTGAAACATTTCTTGATTAAAGAGACATTAGTATTTGTATAAAGATTAGATATTATCTAAATTCATTATGATGTTTTGTATGTCATCAATTCGAAATAAGTTCATATTATTTTTAATAACTAACTAATTATGATTGATATTGTATTGGTAAATATCATATAAAGTCAAATTAATATTTATATACGTCTAACTACCGAAGGGGTCGTGGATCTATAACTAATAGAATATTATCTGACAATCAACGAGATCTTGTTACACATAAATTTAGACGTGATTGCTATGGGCGAGACGAGAAGAAACATTAAAATCTTCACTCACAAACGAGAGAACTATTTATGAAAAGTTGTCAAAAGATTAAAACATTACTCATAAAGCATATAAATTCACTATGGAAATTAATAAAAAGGTTAATGATATTCTATAGAAAAATCTGAGCGATTCACACGACACATTAAACTTTTACTCTATACCGAGCACTCACTATAATTTATATACTCGTTGTAGCTCTGAGCATGCTAATTCACTAAAGGTAGCTATGACTATCGAACTAATTATTTTTTTTTTATATTAAAATATCAGTCAATGAAAAACGAAATAAGAGCATATAAAGAAAAAAATATAAGTAATATAAATATGAGAATGTTCGAGAGAGGAACAACTTATATAATATATTTTATTCGTTTTTCTTTACTTTCGTTCTTTTCTCTATAATAAAAGTAATGTATCAAATGTCTAGATTTTTCATGTAAGTTAATAAGATTCACAGTGTTCCGACATATTATGTTAGAATTAACAATTCAGTCAATATTTAAAATACACAAGCAGATATCCGTTTTCACTGATATGATATAACTTATCGAAATCTCTCACGTCTCACAAGCAAGAAACGCGATGAATTAAACTCGATACATATAACAGCGCTCGATAACACTTGACACGAGATAGCACGCATAAATGTAGGAACAGCATGAGAGAGATAAGGTAGTAAGTCTTAGTTGAGAACAATGAGGGGGCAATAACTGGAGTACTGAAATATCGCATTGTAGTGAAATATTGATCAAGAGCAGTATATCCATAAATATATAGGATATATAATACATACCTCTATATATATAATATAGTTATATCAATATATAATATATATATAATATACTATATATATTATATATACCCTATATAAATAATAGAGTATATTATATATTTAAAGTTATATAAAAAATATATATACTTACTGAGAGTACCACTATATATATATATATATATATATTAATCTATGAACGGAAATTATATGGATTAGATAAAGGCCAAAATCCCTAAAGTTAATATATATCCCATTAATGTCTATAATTCTAATATATGCACTCTCAATAATATCTAATTAAGAAATTAATATAAAAAAATATTTAATATTCACTAGTCAGGATATCATATAGGTACTTATTACCCGAGCTTACATACTGAGCTTCGGCTCATCAATTTATTTGTAATATAACTGAGTAAAATCCGAGAATTGAGCTATATATATAATATAAATATATAGAGGTATAGATAAAATATTAATAAAATAAAAAAATTAGACACAAAATATATATATATAATGAATATATACATAATAATATAAATTACATTTTTTTGATCCTAGAACTGATGGCGCACTGGAAAGTATGAGACATTTCTTCACGAGACAATTTTTGACTGGAAATATGAATTTTTTACCTCCGGAGCTCACCACGCGGTATTTTTTGCGGTCCTAAAATTTCCGACAACCGCCGGCGAGATATATGCGAGTTGTCAATGTATTGTCTGTTCTTATATATAAAAAAATATTATATGTTACACATCAATCGCAGTATTGTCGGGCGTCGGTTCAAAGTAGGTGCAATAAAAGAGCGAGAGAATATGTATACAGAAAGAATTCTTCTGTTTAAATATTTATTATGCTATATCTCTACTAATACTTAACTAACTCTTGTACAAAATTGAACAAATCTAGGTGTATCAGACTTTTACTAACTTATCTTAATCTACTACTAATCTCACTCGTACACTTACTTACTAACTACACTTGATAAAATTAGCATTTATTACTAATAGAGAGATAATAACGAATAATATATATAGATAAAATCGAATAAAGGAAATGCGGCAACTCATTAATTATATCTTTGAGATTATTATATATATAAATAATTAATAAATAATAATAATATATTAATTTAGTATAATTTGTTTTATATATATAAAATAATTATCTTGTTGAATCTAAAATCAATTAAACAATATAACAAAACTAATATTAGATAATAATAATTTTATTAAAAATATATTATATAATTTAAATATATAAACTCAATAAATCAATAAATAATGAAATAATAAACACTTAATTCAAAAATATTATAATAAAATAATATAAAAATACATATATTATAATTTAATATTCATTAATATATTTATTTATTATAATTAATTATATTATTATATTTATATATTATTATTTAATTTTATTATTATATTAATTATTATTAATTATTATTTATTATTATTATTATTAATTATTATTATTTAATTATTATTAGTTTATTCATTGTTATATTATCATATTAATTATATATATTATTATTTTATTTCATTAATTTAATTAATAATATAATATATTTAATATATTTATTATTAATTATTATTATTAATTATACATATATATTTAATTATTATATATATTTAAATTATTTATTTAAATTATTATTTATTATTTATTAATTATTAATATTTAATTATTATATTATATATTATTATTATTATTGATTATTGATTATTGATTATGATTATTAATCTATTATTATTCTTTTTTATGAGAATTGTAACCTTTGATATTATTATTGATTATTATTATCTGTTCATCATTTCCTACTCAGACTTCACATACAGGAACGAATGGAGAGGAGATACTCCTCCCATTCACGTGTCTCTCAGGCAAAGGGTTCTACAGATATACACTCCACCGTAGCTTGTTCTATATTTTTCCTAATTTCTATAATTAATACGATTGCAAGTGAGAGATAAGAGAGACACGCTCGGATGATGTACTCTGCCGTGGCAGGCTCTTTTTTAAACGTTTTTTTTCCAAAATGGATGATAAGATGTTAATTCTCCTTATTCTCTCTATCCTTCACAGCATACGGAGCAACAATATTGCGAATATTGGGGTGCAGACAAGTATTTATTGAAACCTTGCATTCAGTAGAGACTGAGAAGGGTAGTATTCTTGCATTATAAAGCTGGTTATACTTTATGGAGCTATGTCTCTCATAATATATAGCGCTGTTTAAATTTTATATTGCGCCCGTTGTAGCGTAAGCAATTGGCGAATCGAATTAAAGCCAATGCCTACTATCAGCACAGCTGAAGAAAGATCATATGCTTTATCATCTCTGCTGGCTCGATAATTGAGTAATTTTTTATCTTGAATTATTATCATTGTATCTAAGCTAAGGTTTAATTTTCACTGATAGCCATTCCTCTTAGGACCTAAAGTTTGAGAATTTACTATTATTTTCCTCATTTCTTCATTTTTTGGCATAGG
>JABUQX010010322.1:47500-52500 GCA_015478945.1 Trachelipus rathkii
GTATTTCATTTCTGGAGCATCTTTTTTCCTAAATTTTCCCAAAACCTCTTTCTCAAATTGGTCATTACGTTGTTTTCCTGGGACTTTGCTTTTGAATCGGATATCTGATATTTTTATTGAAAATGAAGCTGAACATCTCTTTTTATGAGAATAAAATGTTGTTTTACCAAAGGTTCCTAAGCAACCTCGACAAAAAGTTGCTCCATTGTTTTGTTTTTTTTTTGGTTTGCGCATCATTATTAGGTTCGATTTATTGCCGCTTTTAATTTTTTCAATGTTATAATTAATTATTCCCTTTTTAATCAGGTCAAGGTTTGCTTTTAACCTTTTATCTTTATCCATCTTTTCAAGAGCTTTAACTTCCTCTTCATTACCGTGCATTTGTTTAATGTGTCTGATTACTTTGATGAACATCCTCTTACAGAAGATACACGGTCTACTGGTTCTGACAGCGGAAGATCTTGAAGATTTGCCTAAAATAAATAAATAAATAAATTATAGAAAGGGGTGAAGCTGCGGTTCTCGATGTCGTCGAGTCATTGAAGAAAATTTTTAATTCTCTTTGCCTCTGATAGCGAGGGGCTGAAAACCTCCTCAAATCATAATTTTTCTTTTCGTGAATGGTGTTGGCAAGCTAAACTTTCAACTATCAACACCACCATGCCAGCACCCTGCGAAAATGCCGGGACATGGTGATATATATCTCCACACCAAACAAACTTAATGACCGTTCATTCTCATTTAATCATTTTCTTTTCAGCACGCTAATCAGCCACTAAGATTTGTCCATGCTGAACACATTGGTAATTTAGATCTATACCTCTATTGCAGACCATAGTCCGCGACTACTTATCATTAAACACGGTAATCAACATACCCTCATAGTAAGACCCCCCTAAGCCCCGCAGCGTCAACACTTAGTCCCTTTACAATCCACCAACGATTTAATTAACTGCACCAGCCACCTTTAGTGCCATTCACAATTTTTCCTACTAACTCTGCATCATCCGTCCCTTTTCATCAAACAATATCCTTAAAATTTAAATTCAGACACCTTTTTGAGCAGCTTCTCACCATCTAACACAACTTCACAATGAGGTCTGTCTCACTCACAACCATAACCTTACTCTTTCTACGTTTACTTTACTTTCAAACTCCCTCCTTTTACAAACACTACCCACCGGCAAATCTCTTCTAGCTAGTCCTCATCAAACTCTCTTAAGATTCGCGCGCAAAACCAAATCATCCTCTATATAGGTTAGGAAACCTCACTTTCTCTATTCTCCTCCTTCTAAAACAGCTTTCCCTTGTCACCTCCCTACCATCTGAATTCTTTCCTAACCTTATCCATATACAGATTCGGATGCAAGGAGACATACCACAAATCACTGCTCACTCCGCATTAATATTAAAAAAATAATATACTTTCGACTCTATTATTCTTACACACACTTCAATTCTTACACAGCTTCACTATCGTCATAACATACTTTTGATTCCATTCGAAGCTTACCCCGAACACCATATCACTAACATCCTGTCATGAGAGCATCTCCCTATAATCCCTAAATACGCGCCTGTTGCAAATCATAAAATCGCTGAAATACAACAAATTTTATTCTTCTCCTCCATTATTATCCCAATCATTTGTTTCAATGGTAAAATTTGATCTACCACATCTCTATCCCACTTCTAACGCACCTTGTTCTTTCTTGTCCCCAAATCAGTTCTTTAACAACTCAGTCGACGAACCAAAATACCAACATAGTATCTTCCCCTACAACTACTCATAAACTGAATTACCCTAATAATACTTGCAGTTCCCTTTCCCTCCCCTTACCCTTAAATAAGGGTTACTAATATTGCCCTCCTCCAATCCCTGGAACTATACCCTCCATAAACCGCTTTGTTTATAACAACTTCCAAATCCAATCAATCACCATCTTCGCATACTATATATATAATATATATATATATATATATTTATAATATATATCTTGGGCTTTAGGAGTAGTAAAATATTTACGTTAAAATAACCATTAAAGTTGACAATTAAAAATAAATCCTTTAAACCGTTTCTCAGTAATCAAATAGTTAGAAATAAAAAATTCAATAACACATAACACAAAAAAAAAGAAAAATATAAAGAATAATAAAATTCATTTTTTAAAGTAGAACTAACAATATTATATATAATATATATATATATATATATATATATATATACTATATAATATATATATATATATATATATATATATATATTATATTATATATATATATATATATATTATTATGGACGGAGAAAAATTTTGCTCGTGGCAGGAATCAAACCATCGACAATGCGTCGCTATTAGACAATGAACAGGAGGCTCCATCACTAGACCAATCCGCCTCCCCCAAAATATAAACATCTCGGAACAGCTTTCAAGTCTTCTGCATCGAAATCACTGCTTTGAAACCCGGTACTTATTTAAATCCATATAGGGTGCTTGGAACCCCTGCTGAGGCCACATGGCATTCTGCTGGGGTGCTCTTGAGTTACAGGAGAAACCAATCATGTCAAGCAACCCGACATGGCACTAACAAGGCTTGTTGCGACAAATTAGCAATAATAAGACTGAGAAAAATTCGATGGTTCGGTTACTGTCTCGAGCAAACTTCCTTAAGAGCTACAATATAACCTACCTGAGGATTAACACTTAAATACTATACAACGCATCTGTGTACACTACCACTTCAATTTTACCTTCAAGTTTATTCAGCCAAATATCCATATCTATATCATTTCCCCTTTTTATAATTTTAATTATTTCCTCAATTCCCTCAGCACTTCCCTATAGGCTTATAATATAACTCCTCTATAATATAATATATTATAATAATATATATATAATAAAAATAAAAAAAAAATATAAAAATATCATATTATATACTTATAATATTAAACTATATATAAATTAAAATATTGGTTTTGGTGGCGGGGTGGTAATCAGAAGAAAATTTGGAGGGATTTGTAGAGAAATGTGGCCCAGGGTGTTTAAAAGGTATGGTTTTGAAAAGTAAACGTAGATATAGAGTAAGAGTTATGGTTGTGAGTGAGGCAGTCCTCGGTGTGAATTTATTTGCTAAATGGTGAGCAACTGGTAACAAGTAAACTGAGTTTTAACATATTAAGATATAATTGTTGGTGATCGAAAAGGAACGGATTGATGCGCTGGGAGTGTTTGTAGGAAAGTTGGTTGATTCGTCATACAATGAGGCTGGGTGCAATTCATTAGTCAATCGGTGGATGTAAAGAAGACTAAGTCTTGAGTGCGCGTATGTCTTCTTGCTTGATGGTAAGTTGTTAGCTGTGTTAAATTTATAGCAGTGAGACTATGGTCTTGGTAATAAGTAAGGTATTTCAGATCTAAAGTATCAATTGTTCAGATGGAACATTCTTAGGGCGTGTTAGGTGTGAGAAGAATTGTAAAATGAGGAAATGAGCGTATTTACAGAGTTGTATGGTGTGTGGTGAATAAAGGGATAAATGAAAGATAAATGAAATACGTTTAGATGGTTTGGTCATGTGAAAAGGATGGATAATTGTCGGTTGGTTAAAACGGATGTACAGGGGTGAGTGTGTTGGGATTCGAACTGGCTGGGGACCGAAGAAAAAAGTGGATTGTGCCAGCAAAATATATGTCTGATGGAGTGGAATGTAAGTTTTGGTCAAGCGCCGAGTAAGAAAAGGTTGCATAACATGGAGTGATATGGAAGGGTTTTGGTGTAGGGTGGTCATAGTGTGGGCCCACCTGGGTCCTACAGGATGTACCCCAACATTGGCGAGATGGCCATATGAGTGGAGGTCCGTCGCGGTTGCTCCGTGACGCTTAAGGGTGTTTCTGACTGAGCGCGTACCGTAGTTCTGCACATCAATAGGTAATATAAATGGGAGGTAAGGCCTGGCTTTTCTATTCGGACTTGTGTCATAGTCTTCTACACTTTCTGTTTCCTTACATGTTAGCGCATCCTTACCAACGTCTCCGCCCAGTCTGGGGAAAAAGGGGGTTGTTGAATATGATGATGATGATATATTATATCTATATATATATTATATTTATATATATATTATATATATTATTAATATATATAGTATATATATATATATATATATATATATATATATTATATATATATTGACAAAATACTTTACATTAATAAATGGAAATTTATTTTGAAGTGAGACATAGCATAAGAAAAATAATAAAGATCAATAGTAGTAGAAAATGGTAAAGAATAAATAAAAAATAATATGGAGTGAAAAAATGCAAAAGTAGGACAAGCTAAGTACCGTAAGCACAAGTAACAGTATCAGATGAAAGGCTCAATAGGTAGCAAGTACATCAGGAAGCTGACAAAGACCTAACTTTACTCTGAGGTTTTTTAGAACTGCACAAGTTAGAGCAAGTACGAAAGAATCTAACCAAAAAATGGTGTAAGTTTATAGTAATATTGATTAATAGTAACTTTTGGTACTTGTAATCACCGCGGAAAGCCTGATAATAGTGTGGAGTAATAATGTATTGTGAATATATAATAGGTAGTAATGAGATGGTAAATAATTTAAGATTAGAAATATTAATATATTAATATATTATTAATATATATAATAATATAAGGTGTGATAAAATTGCATTATATAGATATGTGATTATATAATTTATATTAAGGTTATTTAGGGATTGTGCCGAATGAGTGAATAAAGCCGAAATACCGAATACTCGAATTCGGTCGCAAGTAATTCGGCCGAATACCGAATTTTCGGGCCGAATTATCACTTCGCTATTCGGCCGATTAGTTATTTCAAAGTTCGATATATCGATATTTTATGGGAAAAATAAAGATAAATCTTACACTGGTCAACAAAAAGGTGAAATTTTTCTTGGATGGACTTTTGTAGAAGATATATAGTAATTCGGAAATGTGCTGATTCCATATATATTCTTGGATTTGTC
>JABUQX010010322.1:60000-90904 GCA_015478945.1 Trachelipus rathkii
GGCATTGAGCATAAGGTCTGTAAAAATAAATGAAATAATATCGTAGTGCTGAAAAAAATTATAACTCCAATAAGGAAACTAAATTTAAAAAATGTCTGCAGGTTGTCTGCATACAACAGATAACGGTCAAATTTCTGTGCAGCTTCGGGTGGATGTTAATGAAGAAACGGGTGACGAAGAGGAAGAACAGGTACCGATTGCAGAGATAGTAGTTACGCGTGAATAGATGGAGCGAAAATTAGTGACACAAAGGTTCTGAATGACAAAACCTCTCCACTCAGAAAATCTGCTTGAAAAACACGATGCACTTAGAATAAATAAACATCGCCCGTTGAATTTTATCGAGGAATTCTATCTTTTTTTTTTTTTTTGGAGAGGGGGCTTTTTAGGGGCTGGCAGCCGTTGGGAGAGGGTACGAAAGTCCTTCCGTCGTCACATAGGCCGACAAACCCACTTCATTCATTGCGGTTTCACGTAGGGTATTCGTTTAGTTTTTAAAAAAAAAAATTATCAAAAAAAAATTTACAAATTTTCATCTGAATCGTAATCGAGACAATGTAAAAAAACACTTAATGGTAACATTAATACTAAACGTAACTTTAACCGTGGACAAAGCATTATTGGCAACTTTCGCGGATCATTTAGTTGCAGACAAACGAATTGAATTTCTATCGTAACAGCCAGTACTGTATTAAATTATTTCATATATAGAATCATTTAGCCTTTTCTAATTTTTTTTACATTATTCCAACATTATTACTTTGTTACATTCATATTGTATTATGTCGTAAGATTTGGGTAGTTCTCTAAGTTACATGATGGCTTCTTCTATAGTTTGACTAATATATATATATACTTATATATATATATATATATATATTATATAATATATATATATAATAATCTTATATATATATATATATATATATATATATATATATTTTATTTAAATAGAATAAGATCGTAAAGAATTATTCAATATATTGAATTTCTTTTATCGGCGGCAGTTTACTGCGAAGGAGAGAAGTTTTTTATCATTGGTAATATTTTAAAATCCACTTCACCGATGACAAACAAATAAGCAACGATTGAACCTAAAAGAATATCAGTAATAGATGCACAGTATTGTAATTAATTGGAAGCAAACTGTTCTATTAATATGTAATCAGTAAATCTCATAATTTATCTTCAAACTCAAGTAATAAACCTTACGTCAAAATGGCGTCTAGTTGCTGCCGTTTACAATAAATTGTTGTTCAAGTTTCATCACATCGTACGTCTGGCAAAATTTTTTCCAATTTTCTTTTTGAAAATATATATATAACTAGTGCTAAGTTGGGTAATCCTAGATTCTTTTAAACCTTTTATTTATTTTTTTTATTATTTATGCTTTTAAAATTTTATTTTATACATAAAATAATTTTATTTTCACGCTAGCAAAAACATTTTCAGGGCCCCAAGAATAAATATATATATATTATATATATATATATTATATTAATATATATATATATAGTATATATAATTAATATTATATATATATATATATAATATATATATTATACTATATTATATACTATACTATATACTTATATATTATATATATTATATATAATATATATTTTTAAAGATATCGAACTTTTGCAAATAGTTATTGCCCAATGGAGAGAAACAACCCTGTAAATAGGTGGGGATTCATTAAGAAATGCGTAGTGGTGAGAAATAACAAAAAACATTTGGGAAAGTGTCCTCCTCAATATTGTTGGGGAACGATAACAAGGGGAAAAGACAGAAGCGATGGAATGTGGAGATATAAAAAAGATTATGAACACTACAAATAGGGAGAGAAAGGAAGGAATTGGAAAGGAAAATAAATGAAGAACAGAAAAAGAGTAATGAAAAAATATAAAAAGCAGGTTAGTGAGAAAGAAGAGTGAAAGTAACCAGAGTGAGCACGAGCGAGAGAGAAGGATGATTGAGTATAAGAAACTACATTGAGTCCTGGTATTAGGGAATTAATAATTTTTCTTAAAATTTTTCTTAAAATGCTATATTAGCTATATTAGCCCATGCTTTTAATTATGGTTATGTCATAACAATTCTTGGTCAAGGAGACAACCAAGTGATATGCCTTGAAGTACCATCAACAGTCCCTAATAAAGCCTTTGTTGACAAATATTTAATCAGTCTCGAGAGTTACTTGGCAAGATTAGGATTACCATTAAAGCCAGAGGAGACTTATGTTTCCTCAGTTCTCTTTTCATATGGAAAAACAACACTTTTACAAGGGCTCGGAAGTTGAAAATAGCAGAAAAAAGATCGGAAGATCCTTCCCAGATGGAAATGAATCATTTGTCAGCGTGGATGATGATCTATGTTCGGCTATGACTGGAACGGAATCTTGTGCAAGATCCAGCATATCCCCTGTACCATCCTTAATAATGGGGCTATTTATCCACGTTGAAGTCTTCTTTAGAAACAACATTTGGTCAACAGAATTGAAATATTTGGACTGTATCAACATGATTTTCCACAATCACTGTCTCGGAGGAATGAGTCAGTGGTCTCCGATTTCTCACTTTATGCGAGGATTTGAGGACCCTATAACATACCATTTATCATTGTTGAAACATTGGAAAACATGCTTTTATTGCAGTAACACAGAGAACACTTAAAAGAAATATTTTAATATTCGGATACCATCAGTCACTGAAATTCAGTCCTTACTTGAGAATCCTCATTCATTAAACATCATTCATATGTCACCACCTAAGAAATGGCTTCGAGATGCAGCTACACAGTACTTAAATGAAAACGTCACAAATCCTGAGATTAGAAAGTGGCTAGATTATTACACAGAAGACTCGAAGTTGTTTTTCATCAATCAGTTGTGGAGCGCTACCCCTTTCTATGCCACATGGAGTTCAGAAGTATACCGCTGTTTTAACATCGGCATAGCTGACCATCTTTAAACAAGATTAACAAATACAGGGACGATAACCAGAATAGCAACAGGTAATGTCAATGATGGTATACAAAAGATAATGAATTGCTTGAAAGAAGAAGTAAATAAAAAGAGATTGTATGCTAAACGTCGTTTAAGATATGATTACAATCTGTATGATTTTATAGACAAATATAACTGTTCTATGGAAATGTCAAATAAATTGAGATGTTTAACATGGGGTAAACCAATTTTTAGTGTGACGACTCCATTTCCTGGTGAGCAAATCAAGTGGACTCCTACTAGATAGGAGGAGCAAGCTGGATACATTTCAGTAACATGTGATGAATTAAATCCCTTTGATAGGTCAACATTTTATTCAGACCACAGAGGAACTTTCAACCCGTATTTTGGCAGCGAGACTGCAGAAAGGATAGTTAGAAGTCCATCTTTGAAAATAGATATCATGGGATTGGGAGCTGAAATAAGGAGGCTTATCACTTTGAAGGCATGGGCTGAGACGTCTAGATTGGAAGAATATTTACCATTACTGAAAGACCAATTCCAACTTATGGTGAGTGATATAAACATTGATTCAAGTATACTGATGGACAATAAAATGGCTTATATAGACCGAGGCACTTTGGATCACAGACTACAATCTGCACATCATAGCCAAACTTATCTTACCAATTCAATGCAGAACGTATCTACGCATTTTTATGTATCAACGACTAATTTAAATCCTGACTTAAAAGCATCAGACAGGACAATCGTGTACCAATCTTTGATTATTTATTTAACAACAATATGTCCTGATCTGTTTACAGTATTAAAGCAAAGACAACTACAATTCAGTTTTGATTGTCCCGGATGTGTTAAACCTGTGCCAGACACAAAAATTACTTTAGGATACTTGGAGTCAGCGAGGCAAGAATCAGAATTTCCATCTCAATCTACTATCAACTTGAAAGTAATCCACGGAACAATGAGCAAGAATCAAGCCTTGGGAATTATTTTAGGGTCAAAACTAGGTTTGGCAGACAAAACAGCTATAATGTTGCATGATTGTTACAACCCGATTGAAATTAAGGTTACAAGATCTAAGTCTACAATTATAAATTTAAACGAATTAAGGAATTTAAACTTGGCATTCTTTTTCTCATCATTGGTCTTTCACTCAGGTATAATCCCAATATTGAATAAGCTACAGCTTTCATCAAAATTATACCACTTTAATTTATTTGAGATGACATCTCATCATTTTATGATGGCTGGATTGGTTAATAAAGTTGTTTCATTTTTCGGTGTACCACTTCCTACTCCCAAAAGCTCCTTGTCTGAAAGTAAATTTTCAGAATATTTGACAGTCCAAGTCATTAATTTCATTTCAGACTATAGATTCAAGTGGGTTGGAACTGACCTCAATAGCAACTCAGGGGTCCGAGGGATGTAACATCAAGAGTTACAGGAAAGAAGACGAACAGAGACACAAATCCTCTGCAGCTTTAAACTTCAGAAAGAAGAAAAAACAACACGAAGAATTGTCAACTCATACTGAGTTACGCAGAACATCTAGATTGCTTTGGAAAAATCAGACAGTTAATACTTACTACTTTACCACAAAGAAAAAATAAAATGTATATTTTGTATTTTTTGTTAAATAAAAATATTTTGCTTAATAAACTTGTTTCATTATTTTATATTTTATATACATTTCATACATTACAAATTTCATGTATTATAAATATTTTTATATTTTTATATACGTTTTTTATATATTACATATTTTACATATTATACATATATATATTTTATACTGAATATTTATTATTATGCGTTTACGATACGGAAATTTTTCTTTTGCCTCCAGGGTATGATTTTCGTTCTAAATAAAAAATCATAAAAAAATTGAAAAAATTTTAAGTATATCATTTCGTAAATTTTTATTAAAATCATATTTTAATTATATTATCTCGTATATTTATAAATTTTTTATTATTAATTTATGTTTTGTTTAAATAATAAAAATACATTCAGAATCTAATCAATTTAATTATTTTGCATTATTTAATCAAGAATTGTTGTTAAGATATATAATCCTTTAATATTAATTTTAGAATTAAAATTGATTATATAATCAGAATCATTTTTAATCTTTATATTATTTTTAATCCTGAGTTAATTTTAATCTTGAGTTAATTCTAGCCAATATCACCTAATTTTATAACTTTATTTATATTATAAACTATCTTTTTAATTAAAGATCAAAAACAATAATGCCCAGATAATAATTTAAGCCATTTTTACTTTTTGAAAACCATGAAAAGTGTTAACGAAAATAATCAGAATTTAATTTTAAATTACCTTTAGAATAACAGGAAATTAATCTTAAATATTTTAAATAAATTAATTCTAACTAAGTTTTAAGTTAATAATTATTAAAGTTAATTTTATACAATAACTGAAACTAAAGTTTACAACTTTTAACTTAGTTTTAATTAAACTATTAAAGAATACTTTTATAATAACGAAAGACCCAACAAACCCGGATCAGATTTTTTTTTTTAAATTACTATAATCCATTTTAATAATAATTATCGGCGACCTAATAAAACTAAATCACTTTCACATATCGATCTTATTACTTCATAATAATTGTCGGCGACCTAATGAAACTAAATCATTTTCACATATCGTTAACTCGATCTTCTTACTTTATAAAAATTAACGGCGACCTATCATACCAAACAAAACAACAATCATTAAGAAAAGTTTCATTCAACACTTACATTTTCCATCAAGTTAACAACTTTGACGAAAACCATTATAAAAATGAAAAGTCAAAATGTTAAATAACCCAACATGTACATTAACAGTGTTATAATAATACATCCATTAATAATCATTACATACGTATCATGCCACCCAACACATGAACACTAACGACATTAACTAAGGAACCATTACTTTACAATTAACAAAGAACAAAACTACTAATGGTTAATGTTATACAACAATTTTTTTTAGAACAAAAACAAACAGAGTAGAAATAACAAGAACTATCAAATTACATTCTGTCAAACAAGTCCAAAACCCATTCTTTTAATGTTCGATCGTTCGAACAATGAACTATGGGGACGCCCATGAATATTGTCGTACTATCATAACAAACAGAGAGAAAAAGCGGTTTACCTTTATACTCAACCATTACACCTACCAAATAACAAACATTGTTTACTAATACTTTCACCAGTTTTCTTTACTAATTTTTGTTATGTCTTATAAACATTTTTTTCATTTACTAATCATATACTGTGACATCAAAACTTTTTACTAACACCTTCCTTGAAGTGAAACTGGAGACTCATATAAATAATTTTAATTTCATATCCCACATGAATGCTTGACATCCACCCATTTATAAATTTAAAAATCAAATTCATTCAAAGAAAAATATTCCTTTAACTTTATTAATTCTTAATATAATAAAGTTTTATTTAAATTTTTATCACATATTGTTTTATCATACTTTGCATCAATGTTGTTTCTAAAAAATTTCAATAAGAAAATAAATAAAATATTTGCTTTAACTTTCCCAGTAGAGACAACACTTGAGAATAATTTCCCAAAGAAGCCAATTTAAAATTTTGAACATTTGGTTTCACCTCCCTTTGAGTCTAGGCAGCTAACTCTACCTAAACTTCTTATACACTACCTTTTACATGCAAATTTACAGAAGTTGAATTGTATGCAGAAAAAATAAGTTAAAATTACGAACTTCAATCTCTTTGGGGAGGAGGTCCTTGTCGTAAAATTCAATGGAATATTACTCAATTAAAAATCATAAACTAAAGTTATGATTGAATCAGCATCCAATTCAATAAGGTTTGTCTATTAAAATCACATTTCGCCATAATCCAATAACTTTAGTAAAATCTTGCACTAATCTATTTACAAATAAACGTTTTAAATCTATCTACTCTTCACAATCTTTCAATGTTATGTCTATAATAAAAATGGAACTCAATTTTCTAAGCTCTCAGATTTCAAATCCAAAATCCTGATCCAAAATCCCTAATCCCTAAATAAAAAATGGCCCAATAAAGATGAAAACTTAAACAATCAACAATTTGGGAAATATGTAAGAAACCGAACTTGGCCCAATAATTCCGAAATGAGGACTATAGGACTGAAGCCATGGTTAGAATTGGGTAAATTTAAAACAGATATGCCTTTATGCGATATGATAGCAGACAAAGCGACGGCCCTTTGCAGATCTGCTTGGTCTCAATGTTTCGACAAATGTTCATTCTATAAAGATGATGTAAAGCCTGTTTATCAACCTCATAATAACACACGAGTCCTCCTAGATTACATCAAATCTCCTGAAAAATATATAAAACAGGTGATAGCCTACTTTGATGAACATGGGACATTGCCAAAGGACCATTGTCATTTTGTCTTAGTTCCAAAGGAGTTGGAAGAGAAAATGTTTGGAAGGATGTTCTGTAAACAGACCTTTATGATAAGGTGCCTCCAACCTGTAACAGAAAAGAATCTGGCAGACACTGTCTTGTCTGACATGATCTACCAAACAATGTCGCTTACTGGAGTGGAGATAGACAACCGGTTATCTCTATTTTCATCTCTATAAAATTATGACAAGATTGGAAGACATATAGTTTTTATCAATCTCGATTTTTCAAAATGGAACAACCGTTTTAGATACGAAACACATCAGCACCTTGTGCTGTTTTTGACGAATATTTTGGGAAAAGATACCAGTTTCAGAACTCACACAAAGTTTACTCTCAAAGCCTTGTCACATATCAGCAAAGGTTATATGGTGGAAAGTTACCTGATACAGAACCTACAACAGGAGATGGAGGGCATCGTTTTCATAGAGGAGGCTTTGAGGGAATGAGGCAAAAGGGATGGACAATACTCACCATCAATGCTATATTAGCCCATGCTCTTAATTATGGTTATGTCATAACAATTCTTGGTCAAGGAGACAACCAAGTGATATGCCTTGAAGTACCATCAACAGTCCCTAATAAAGCCTTTGTTAACAAATATTTAATCAGTCTCGAGAGTTACTTGGCAAGATTAGGATTACCATTAAAGCCAGAGGAGACTTATGTTTCCTCAGTTCTCTTTTCATATGGAAAACAACACTTTTACAAGGGCTCGGAAGTTGAAAATAGCAGAAAAAAGATCAGAAGATCCTTCCCAGATGGAAATGAATCATTTGTCAGTGTGGATGGTGATCTATGTTCGGCTATGACTGGAACTGAATCTTGTGCAAGATCCAGCATGTCCCCTGTACCATCCTTAATAATGGGGCTATTTATCCACGTTGAAGTCTTCTTTAAAAACAACATTTGGTCAAAAGAATTGAAATATTTGGACTATATCAACATGATTTTCCACAATCACTGTCTCGGAGGAATGAGTCAGTGGTCTCCGATTTCTCACTTTATGCGAGGATTTGAGGACCCTATAAGATACCATTTATCATTGTTGAAACATTGGAAAACATGCTTTTATTGCAGTAACACAGAGAACACTTATAAGAAATATTTTAATATTCGGATACCATCAGTCACTGAAATTCAGTCCTTACTTGAGAATCCTCATTCATTAAACATCATTCATATGTCACCACCTAAGAAATGGCTTCGAGATGCAGCTACACAGTACTTAAATGAAAACGTCACAAATCCGGAGATTAGAAAGTGGCTAGATTATTACACAGAAGACTCAAAGTTGTTTTTCATCAATCAGTTGTGGAGTGCTACCCATTTCTATGCCACATGGAGTTCAGAGGTATACCGCTGTTCTAACATCGGCATAGCTGACAATCTTTAAACAAGGTTAACAAATACAGGGACGCTAACCAGAATAGCAACAGGTAATGTCAATGATGGCATACAAAAGATAATGAATTGCTTGAAAGAAGAAGTAAATAAAAAGGTATGCTAAACGTCGTTTAAGATATGATTACAATCTGTATGATTTTATAGACAAATTTAACTGTTCTATGGAAATGTCAAATGAATTGAGATGTTTAACATGGGGTAAACCAATTTTTGGTGTGACGACTCCATTTCCTGGTGAGCAAATCAAGTTGACTCCTACTAGATATGAGGAGCAAGCTGGATACATTTCAGTAACATGTGATGAATTAAATCCCTTTGATAGGTCAACATTTTATTCAGACCACAGAGAAACTTTCAACCCGTATTTTGGCAGCGAGACTGCAGAAAGGATAGTTAGAAATCCATCTTTGAAAATAGATATCATGGGATTGGGAGCTGAAATAAGGAGGCTTATCACTTTGAAGGCATGGACTGAGACGTCTAGATTGGAAGAATATTTACCATTACTGAAAGACCAATTCCAACTTATGGTGAGTGATATAAACATTGATTCAAGTATACTGATGGACAATAAAATGGCTTATATAGACCGAGGCACTTTGGATCACAGACTACAATCTGCACATCATAGCCAAACTTATCTAACCAATTCAATGCAGAACGTATCTACGCATTTTTATGTATAAACGACTAATTTAAATCCTGACTTAAAAGCATCAGACAGGACAATCGTGTACCAATCTTTGATTATTTATTTAACAACAATATGTCCTGATCTGTTTACAGTATTAAAGCAAAGACAACTACAATTCAGTTTTGATTGTCCCGGATGTGTTAAACCTGTGCCAGACACAAAAATTACTTTAGGATACTTGGAGTCAGCGAGGCAAGAATCAGAATTTCCATCTCAATCTACTATCAACTTGAAAGTAATCCACGGAACAATGAGCAAGAATCAAGCCTTGGGAATTATTTTAGGGTCAAAACTAGGTTTGGCAGACAAAACAGCTATAATGTTGCATGATTGTTACAACCCGATTGAAATTAAGGTTACAAGATCTAAGTCTACAATTATAAATTTAAACGAATTAAGGAATTTAAACTTGGCATTCTTTTTCTCATCATTGGTCTTTCACTCAGGTATAATCCCAATATTGAATAAGCTACAGCTTTCATCAAAATTATACCACTAATTTATTTGAGATGACATCTCATCATTTTATGATGGCTGGATTGGTTAATAAAGTTGTTTCATTTTTCGGTGTACCACTTCCTACTCCCCAAAGCTCCTTGTCTGAAAGTAAATTTTCAGAATATTTTGACAGTCCAGTCAATTATTTCATTTCGACAATAATTCAAGTGGTTGTAACTGACTCAATGAGCCAACTCAAGGGTCGAGGGATGTAACATGCAAGCATTTACGGAAAAGAAGACAACAGAACAGAACACAATCTCTGCATCTTAACTTCAAGAAACGAAGAAAAACAACAGAGGATTTGTCCAACTCTACTGAGTTACGAAGAACTCTAGATGTTTTTGGAAAAGAATCAGAAGAAGTTAATACATACATTTTACAATTAGGGAACTATAAATATAATCAATTTGTATATTGTTTTTTAAATAAAAAAATATTTTTGTTATAAACTTGTTTTTTTTTCTCTTTATATTTTATATCATTTCTACAATTACAAATTTTATGTATTGTACATATTTTTATATTTTTATATACGTTTTTATATATTACATATTTTACATATTATACACATATATATTTTATGCTGAATATTTTTATTATTATGCGTTTACGATACGGAAATTTTTTTTTTGCCTCCAGGGGTCCGGTATATCGTTTCTAAATAAAAAATCATAAAAAAATTGAAAAAAATTTTATATGATCTCGTAAATTTTTATTAAAATCAAATTTTAATTATATTATCTCGTATATTTATAAATTTTTTATTATTAATTTTTGTTTTATTTAAATAATAAAAATACATTTAGAATCTAATCAATTTAATTATTTTGCGTTATTTAATCAAGAATTGTTTTTAAGATATATAATCCTTTAATATTAATTTTAGAATTAAAATTGATTATATAATCAGAATCATTTTTAATCTTTATATTATTTTTAATCCTGAGTTAATTTTAATCTTGAGTTAATTCTAGCCAATATCACCTAATTTTATAACTTTATTTATATTAAAAACTATCTTTTTAATTAAAGATCAAAAACAATAATGCCCAGATAATAATTTAAGCCATTTTTATTTTTTGAAAACCATGAAAAGTGTTAACGAAAATAATCAGAATTTAATTTTAAATTAATTTTAGAATAACCGGAAATTAATCTTAAATATTTTAAATAAATTAATTCTAACTAAGTTTTAAGTTAATAATTATTAAAGTTAATTTTATACAATAAATGAAACTAAAGTTTACAACTTTTAACTTAGTTTTAATTAAACTATTAAAGAATACTTTTATAATTACGAAAGACCCAACAAACCCGGATCAGATTTTTTTTTTTTAAATTACTATAATCCATTTTAATAATAATTAACGGCGACCTAATAAAACTAAATCACTTTCACATATCGATCTTATTACTTCATAATAATTATCGGCGACCTAATGAAACTAAATCATTTTCACATATCGTTAACTCGATCTTATTACTTTATAAAAATTAACGGCGACCTATCATACCAAACAAAACAACAATCATTACAGAAAATGTTCCATTTGACACCTACACTTCTCATCACGCTAACAACTTTGACGAAAACCATTAAAAAATGAAGTCAAAATGTTAAAAAATATCATATAACCTAACACATGTACATTAACAGTGTTATAATAATACATCCATTAATAATCACTACATACGTATCATGCCACCCAACACATGAACACTAACGACATTAACTAAGGAACCATTACTTTACAATTAACAAAGAACAAAACTACTAATGGTTAATGTTATACAACAATTTTTTTTAGAACAAAAACAAACAGAGTAGAAATAACAAGAACTATCAAATTACATTCTGTCAAACAAGTCCAAAACCCATTCTTTTAATGTTCGATCGTTCGAACAATGAACTATGGGGACGCCCATGAATATTGTCGTACTATCATAACAAACAGAGAGAACAGCGGTTTACCTTTATACTCAACCATTACACTTACCAAATAACAAACATTGTTTACTAATACTTCACCAGTTTCTTTACTAATTTTTTGTTATGTCTTATAAACATTTTTTTTCATTACTAATCATATCTAAAAATAAAAACTTTTTATAAAACCTTCCTTGAAGTGAAACTGGAGACCTCATATAAATAATTTTATTTATATCACCACTATTACCTTGACATCCACCCATTAATAAATTTAAAAATCAAATTCATTCAAAGAAAAATATTCCTTTAACTTTATTAATTCTATTAATAAAGTTTTATTTAAATTTTATCAATATTGTTTTATCATACTTTGCATCAATGTTTTTCTAAAAAAATTTCAGTAAGAAATGTTGAATAAAATATTTGTTTTAACTTTCCCAGTAGAGACAACACTTGAGAATAATTTCCAAAAGAAGCCAATTTAAAATTTGAAACATTTGGTTTCACCTCCTTGGTCTAGGCATAGCTAACTCTACCTAAAATTTCTTATACAACTACCTTTTACATGCAGAATCATACAGCAAGTTGAATTGTATGCAGAAAAAATTTTAAAATTACGGACTTCAATCTCTTTGAGGAGGTCCTTGTCGTAAAATTCAATGGAATATTACTCAATTAAATCATAAACTAAAGTTTGACTGAAATATCATCCATTCAATAAATGTTTGTTATTAAAATCACATTTTCGCCATAATCCAACCACTTTAGTAAAATCTTGCCTAATCTAATTTACAAATAAACGTTTTAAACTATCTACTAATTCACAATCTTTCATTTTATGTCAATAATAAAAATAAGAACTCAATTTCTAAGCTCTCAGATTTCAAATCCCAAATCCTAATCCAAAATCCTTAATCCCAAAACAGGATTAACAAAAATCTTTAATATAATCCTCAAAACCTCGGATTCCGAAACAAATCCCTAAAATCCCTTTTCTCAAATATCAAATGAAATAATCTAGGAAAAGAGACAGTAGGAGAAGAGAGAGAGACAGTAGGAGAAGAAAGAGAGACAGTAGGGAGAAAGAAAGAAAGACAGTAGGAGAAAAGTAAGGAAAAGTTTATATAAGGGGTGTTCCATTGAAAATATCATTAGTATTGGAGAGAACGCTAGAGAACAACAAGCTATAAGCTTTAGAGTAGTAGTGAAGCACATGAAGTTCGAATGGTTGTAGAATGCATGTAGATCAACTCCAAAAAAATATAAATATATTTAAAAATAAGTATTTTTAAATAAGTATTTATTTATAAAAAATATATAGTTGAAGAAACATATATTTATATATATAATCTATATATAAATATAATTGTTTCTTGTTTTCTTTATTTTTTTAAAATATAAAAAAGATTTTTTATAATTAAGACTAGACTATCAAAACAATAGTCTTATTGGAAGAACTTCACCAGAAAACTGCAAAGGTAATGTCCATGATTATAAAATAATAATAATTGTAATTATAAGAATAATTGAGTAATTATAATTAGTTATAATTATGATAATATTAATAATTGTGATTGTCATAAAATAATTATAAATAATAATAATAATTGTAATTATAAGAATAATTTTTATAATTATTATGATTATAATTATAGTTATAGTATTATAATAATAAAGTAATTATAAATAATAATAATAATAATAATAATAATAATAAAATAATAATAATAATAATAATAATAATAATAATGATTTAATAATTATTATTAAGATTGTAATTATGGTAATAGATAATTATTTGCTATCATACATATAATAATAATGAAGTATAAATAAAAGTACCGTTAATTTATTTAGTGACACTAATCAATAATAATGACATCACATAATCGAATTCGAAGCGTAAGAGGGGACCCTTAAAAAAGAATGTGTATTCAGGTATTCGCATATAGGCGGTATATAATCACTATTACATAATTAGATATAGTTTTTTATTTTTTATTGCAATGTTAGGCTTAAATATGTAATTAGATAGTTAAAATATTTTACTCAATTATTTGTTATCAGCGCATAACAATGCAAGATTAGTTTATTCAGTAATTATAATGAAAATATTACCAAACTATATTTGTTTTTAATGCGTTATTTTTTTTCTTGGTGTGTTTATTAAGGATAAAAATTGGAAAATACGTTAGTACAATTAGATGACTCATATTAGACAAAGAAAAATAGAAATATTAGTATTATAATAGAAAAAACTTTAAAACTCCTTGTCTTAATCAGTGAGGCTTATGTAGAATTGATCATATATATTATTATATAAACCATACAAAATTATATGAATTATTTTATATTATAAATATGTTTATAAATTCTGAAGAAAAGAATATTATAAAGTCTCATATATTCTTTAAAATAAATATCTTCTCAAATAATTATTAGCCTTTATTATTATAATTAAGATTATACAATATAATATAATAATTACGTTATACTTTACGATATCTATCACTCTATTTTCTTTATTTTTTTAAAATTTTAATGTATTATAGTTTTTCTTAGTTAACAACTTTTCAATTTGTTGTAAATTAAAGTCTAATGAACTACTTTCTGTTAGCTATCTCAAATCCGATAGTGGAAGTTTCGTAATGACCCGAAGACGACCATCCGGAAGGGGATTTATATATATGTAAAAGGCACGGAGTACACCACATTAATGGAGTCTGGTCACTATTTATGTATTATTAATATATAGAATGTGAAACAAACTACGAGTAGGGATTTACATCAGAAAATAAAAATGTACATGGTTTATACTTAGACGCAAAATTTTATATCATACATAGCTCAACGAGACTAGTTCGGAGATTAGTGATTGAAACGTAAATATATTCTGTTACGAGTTTTATATGTAAAATCTTCATTAAGTTGCGCTGAGGTGTACGTATTTTTTTCTGAGACTCGATTCTATTAAAGTACGAATAGGTTATACTTAGTATAGATCAAACTTATTTTAAAAAACTATATTTCAAATTATAATATTTATATATCCGCAAGGTCGACACTTTTTATGAGGAGAGAGCGAATTTTTGATTATATATAGAACTTTAGAGTAATTTTATTATAAACGTTTATTATCAGTATAGAAAACGTATCTATAAATTGTGGAACGATTAATTAACGATTTTATCAATACGTATATTTCTACAGAGTTATTAATAATTTGGAATTTTGTTTTAAATATCGTGAGAGGTCAAAGGTTTTAAGAAGAAGATGCATATAATGTTTTTGGGTTAATATTTACAAACACAGTACACCTTTATTACACAATAGACGTTCAGAGGTAAATGGGCGTCGTGACCGATATTTTTATTTTAATTTTTTTTTGTTTAGTTACCTGCGTAAAAAATGTATATTATTCAGAGTAGACAACTCTTGAATACTCAGATGGAGATAATCTATAAACTAATAAAAAATTATATTATATATATCTCTCACTTATATATATATATATATATATATATATATCTATATAATATATATATATATTATATTATATATAATATATATATATATTATATATATTATATATATATATAATTATCTCTTCAATACTCGGATATATCGGTAATAGTTCGATAGATCGAATATCGAAGCTCAGACGAAAGATTGATTTTACCATATATAATATATATAATTTATATATATATTATATTATATATACATATATATATAATATATATATATATATATATAATCTATATAATAATGTGTGTGTGATGTTTGTTGAAATCCGCTCCGCATAAGATCCCTCAGTTACAAGCCTCAAAGTTTTGCAAACTCCCATAGGCTTTTTTCTTAATACCACGAACTGACTGGAAGACCATTTTTTCAGACTTTAACAAATCCCATAGGATTTTCTTATATAAAAAAAATTATTTAAAAATCACAGGACATAGCTACTCTAAAAGGTAATAGTAGTGCAGAGGGGGTGACACCCCATTTTTTTAAATAAAAAATCACAGGATATACTCTAAAAAAATAATGAAACTATAAAAAAAAAAAAATGAAAATGATTTCTCTTTTGGAAAAAAGTTAGAGCCTCTCAAAGTTTAAAAATTTTCCCCATATGCTTATAAAAAAAAATAGTGAGCCTCGTGCACACTTTTTAGGGCATCCTAGTTCAAATTATTATAAAATATTTTATTTAGTTGTGTTTACTCAGAGTTAAGTGTTTCTATTAGTGTCTACTAATACCTAATTTTATATCTAATATCACTCAATATAATCTTTAGAAATATAAAAACAAAAAATAATAAATAAAGATGGTTACGCTCTGTCATGTCCAGCACATCAATTAGAGCTGGCTGCTCTATAACAACTGTTGTACACACTCACCATTCATCAAGGCGGACGTAAAGCTAGCTGCCGTATGATACCACTATTTAACACATGAGAGAGAAATGTTATTATTCTTTGGGTGCTCTATTTGCACCAAAAGAATAGAAAGAAACTTACCCCATGTCGACAACGTGTGGAACTATATAATATCTCTCATTTTAGAAAGTGTATACTTTTGGACTGCTAAATCTTTATTTTGTGTTCATTTACATAGATTGTAGGCACAAATTTCTATCCTTTTTTCACTAATCAAAGCCACTTATATAAATAGAGTTAATAAATACACCAAACCATGAGAATCAAGAATGTGTGAAGGTTATTCCAATAGTCATAAAGACAATTTAATTATATTATTGGCTTATAAACGTTCAGGATACTACTTAAAAATGTTTATAGTTATAATTGTTCACTATATACAGTGATGAGACTGGCTGGATAAATAATTTGCGCGTCTAAAGGAAGTCGCTGGGTATGGAAAGTTGGAAGGAGATGTCTTTTCTATGAGAGTAAGAAAATAGATTAGAGATATTGAAAGAAAAATTGAGTCAACTTGGAAAAGGTCTAGGGAGGGAACCGATCTCGAAAGGATCATACTCGGTCCAATATGCGAGGAGAAATTATAAATACTTATTTGGGGTAGTAGTGTACTACTTTTAAACATCAAATCAGTATTTAAACTCAAAACTTTGCGTATAACCAATATTCTATTATTGACATAGTAGATTGGTCTGTTATTTAGGGTGCAAGTTACTATGAAGATAATCCTCCTTCATAAACATGATATAAATATTAATTCAGATGATTTAGACATATAGTATGGAAGATATATAGTCTTAAGCAATCTCCAGAAACATAAACGAGGGAGCACATATCACGACAAGTCTGGAGAGTCTACGAATGTTTTAAAGGAATTGAAGAGTTGAATGCATATGAGCACGCTCCCGTTGAACTACACGGGAATAATGCTGACCCCATAGGAGGTTCGCCAACGCACACCGCCACACAAGCTCAAAATTCGAGAATGAACACTCGAGTGGATATACGAATGCACAGTGAGAGATATTGAGTGAGAGCATACTGTATATGATATATATAACTACACTCTATACAATGCATAATTATAGTGAGTAGTAGGTTGGGAGAATTATGAAGATGAGCGTACGAACCAGATACTTAACTTGTGTGAAACCACTCCACGCACCATTATATCACTAAGAGTACAACAGGGAGAGAGTCACGGCTAACACGTCATCGAACTACTCATGAGAGTGGAATTGGATGATCGCGATCTGAAATGAGTATAGCTGGAAGAGATATACAAACTAGAACTTATATTGTAGTGATACGCGCACTAGAAGAGAGATAGGAGTTAAAATATCTCAATAAGGAAGTGAAGAGTACGCATAAGTAGAGTAAGATGACACAAGGCCTATCAGCCTACCTCCATCGCTCAAAAGCATGCTTGAGATTCAGCATTTCCATACAACTAAAATAGTCAGATAGATGACACAATTCATAATTCAGTTATGAGGAGTTTTTGGAAGTGACAATAGACGTTAGAGCAGGTCACGCGGCGTTGGAGGCGACTGTTTAACACTCGCGGTGAGAGGGCGTCGATAAGGACGGAGAGGAGACTGAGTATACACTCTGAAGAAAGGGAAATTATATTCCTCAGTAGATTCGCATCATGGAATTTGTCGCGCGACATAACCGCTTTACAAGAATTCGCTCACTCTATAAGTATATAAATTCAACTAGGATTATATGAGACATGTGTCGCAAAGAATAAAAGTGAGGAGTAATATGAACTTTCACACTTCCTCAAATCGTACCCTATTTTACACATCATCTGTGCACGTCACAACCATACTGCAGAGCGTCCCTATCTAGATTTGAGTCCATCCCACTCGCACTATTATATCACACACACGATTCACGAGCTCACCCGGCTCCCACATCTGTAATCAAATCATTCGTTTTTTCACTGTATGCCCTGCTGAAAATTCACCAATGCCCAACACACGTTATAAAGGAAATTTTGAAATGTTCCACGCGTTCTCTACTAATCACCTTATTCTTAAATAACAATACAAAAAAAATCACTAGGAATTTATCTTTCAAGAGTGCATTTTATTGATATGGATTATTTCCTTGCTTTTATCACCATCTGTGTGGGTACTTGCTCTTCCTCAAATCCAGAGAGCTGCTACTTCACGCCTAGGTATATCACCATTCATGTGGTACCTCTTTTTCAAAATAACTGTGTTCCTTTACTTTTTTTAATTTAATATTTTTTCGATATATTCTAACAAATTTTATTTTATATTGTTATAAAAATTATTCTACCCATCCAAGACACAGACACTACAACAAGAAAAAACGGTGGCCTTTTTCTCCTAATGCTCCCACGCCACCAACTCCCTAATTTTCACCATAACTCCTTTCTATTCGTTTATTGTGTCAACGTATCATCCACTAATGGACCTTTACTGCTCTGCAACTTTGGCTAAACATATACTTTTGCAGAATAAATTTTCACACGTCACAACTTGACTAGCTGGATACTCGCTGATGAACTCTGACTTCTTCTCTTTAGTACCTGAAGCACACTCAATAGAGATAATGTATAATGATATAATACATTAGATTATATGTAGTATTAATTTCAACATAGAGAGCGATATAAATAATGAATGACGGGTTATAGCTTCGCTGCATGAGAAGGGCTTAAAAAATTAGAAAGTAATTTTTTAACAGGAACATATTGTAAAATGATTGTTCTTACAACGGAGCAACGAAATCACAATTCTGAATTAGTACATCTGATCGAGATTCAATGTTGTGGGGGGAGAAAATTTCATCTTCCTCGGTTTAATTGGGCGAATCGCCATGCAAGCTGGCAAAAATATTTTGACTTGAATACGCGTGCCTGTTAGCGCTTTTGACCTCTGGTCTATGAACATTTTCGATGTCTCTTCCCTCAAAACGCATAATGGGACTCTTTCTTTTCCATTTTCATCTTGTCTTCGTCGTGCAAGATACCGCTTTTAGAGTCTAAGCCGTGTTAAGCTGTCCAACTCACACGCCTCTTGAGGAGCTTGAGAACTATTGTTAGTGTCGTCTATTGCCAACAGGATAGAGGGAGAGAAAGGTCTCAAAAGTATGTTAATAAATTAAAATGACATGGTTACCTACATCAAATAACTAATCCAATATGCTTTCATACAGATAATCTTTCCATTCAATTAATCAATTATATAAGAGATTCAATGATAGAGAGTGGAATAGTTATGGTGGAATAATACAAATAATAATAATTAATAAAAATAGATATTATAATATTCGATCACGAATGTTTATCACTTATACTTGTCTTTGGATTGTCAAGGAGACTTAAAACAAACAAATACAACTAAATAAAAATATTTATTGCCATTCTTAATGAATATATTGCTATTATAAGAAACGTTGGCTGCATGTATTTTTCCAAAAACATTGTCCGGCAATGACACAAGTTCTTAGTGGAACCTATTTCCAATAGGACGCTAATAATCCATCTCCATTCTCCATCTTTTAAGTGTTATGCTCCAATTGCAAGCTAGGTTTCTAGCCCATAATCTGCCTGCCGCGTGAACTCTCACTGCTTTGCTCCTCGCAGTCAGCTTGTTAATGAAGCGATATAACACCACTGACTACACTAGAGGTCGATAATAGTTGGTTATCATTAGCATTATATCTTTTTTATTTTAATTGGTTAGGTCAAACCAAATTATTTTTCATTGTAAATATTTATTGTCTTAGATTTAAGCAAAATCTACTATTGTAAACATAAATCAGCTGCTATTATTACATTCTTTGTGTTTGGTCCGAGAATTCAGGAAGTGTTAGAGAGATAACAGTTATAGAAATTTCATTCATTCCTACCTTGAGAGAGAGGATTCCTCAGCGAGCACCCCAATGTGTCCTGGAGCGATCAACTTTACACATCACACTATCTCTGATAACTACAAGTTATTAGACACCTGGTGCAGACAAATCAAGAATCACGAAATGGAACGCTACTTTTCCAGAGAATGGGCTTTTTGTTTTTTTGGGTGTCTTCTTATTCTTTTTTTTTCTTTTGGCAAAATGACAGAAAAATGCTTTGAAGCAAATGAGTAAGAAAATAAAAGAGACAAAAAATATAGCACAAAAAAAGCAAAAAGATTTCATCTCCTCTTGGTCAAAACGAAATCAATTCTTCTTTTGGCAAATATCGTGTAACTGGATAAACTTCCACTATTAACAGTGAGAATCAAAGGTTGAGGAATTCCCCTGCCGAGTAATTTTCTTTTCTTTCCTTCCTAAATATTTGAGGGGTTTTTCGCTGAATAACTTGTCGACAAGGAGAAGCTTTCCCCTTGTATGGCGGATACTACTTGTTGGCAAATAATCTTGGAAAAACTTGTCCTTTGTTTAACAAGAATCTTTGAGACCTCACTCTTCAATTCTTATTAATAAACCTATTTTACTCTCTACACTATTAAGTTAGATTAGCAGTGGCGGAAGTTAATGGTCGTCGGTAAATTTCCGTTTAAATGAATAGGCACAATCACTTACCAATAGATAATACATGCTATATTTCATTAAAAGATAAAATCAAATACAATTTGTTGGAGTATATAACCGCTAATATAATTATAATAATAATTTTACGATTTGGAGATTACTTTTATAATTGGTAATTCACATACATCAATCTTTTTTTTATCACTAGGTCTTACCCCCGATGCACTCTCGTGGGATCGCTTCATATGGGACTACACTCATTCTCTCGCTGATACGTTCTGGAGGAGCATTATATTATAAGATGTTCCTCTTATAGTCGGCGATCCTGGTGTTTTCATTCATCACAGAATAAGACCAGTCACTTAAATAATTCACCCTCAAAAAACAAAACCGCGCAAATGATGATATACTATATACTATAGAGCGATATTTATGTGTTGAGCGTACCCGTTTATATAGCTATTATCATTTTTATATTATATACTGACAGATGATTATATATTCTCTCACTAACGTATACTCACATTGGATGTTTAACTATAATACTGTACAGAAATACAATATATGTATTCCCTATATAATATATATATATTTATATATATATATTATTAATATATAAATATATATTATATATATATTATATATATTAATATATATTATATATATATATAATATTATATATAGTATATATATATATATATATATACCTATTGGATAATATGTACATACTGCGCCAATCTACACAGTATATTTACACTCACCCATATTAACTAAATAAATTAGTTATCTTGGTATACAACACATAGCCTGTTTCACATATAGAGCAGTAACATTGTATAGGTCGTATTATGTGATGCAAGTAATATAGCAGCGGAGTATATATTATAATTTATAAGCTTTTATATACTACATACTCCGTAATTATTACACCCGTGCTCTATAGGACTAAGTACCTAGCTATTAGAGCCACGTAGTATTAGCTGGGATATATACCCACACTCCATTATATATTAACTAAATAGTACATAGCTCTTTAGCTTTAGGTCCTATATATATTAAGGCGATGATATTGCAAGGTGGAGTAACCAGCGCTCTCCGGGCCGGGATCCATCGATTTTTTGGACAGTTTCCGTTCGGATCCGACTAGTTGGTTCCGGCCGGAACATTCTACTTTTTCAAATGTCTTTACTTAATTAAAATTTTTAGTCCACGGCGTGATATTCGTTATGTTGAGTCACCAGCAGCTCTACCGGAAATATGGAATTAAGATATAATATAAATGCGAAGAATTGGAGTATACAACGTCGGTAACTCCTTCCGTAGAAGCGGGGGTTAGGTCCTGACACCCTCGTTGATTAATTGTATTCGTAATACTTCTTTTGTCCCAGCCGTACTTCATTTTTTTAACCACTCCCTTCTGAAAAAAGCATTTTTAAACTTTTTTCACTGTTCTTCACATCTATAATTTTTATATCACTTTGGTATAAAGCAGAGTGAATAAAATAGTAGCGCATAGTATTTTATTTATCCTTAATCAATACACATCTTCTCCCTCTTCTGAAATAACTATATCAGTCTTAATCAATGTTACTAATCTCCTCACCAGTATGAGAGGTGAGTACTTACGACAATCATTTCACCATACTCAATCATGTCTTACTTTCCCTTGTAATTCCTCAGTTACCCTTATTAGTCTATCCTGTTCATATTTTTATTTACTATGAGTCTAGATCCAGTTACTCTTGTGTATTATCGTCTTTCCATAACACACCTCATTATTTATTACACACTAAACACCATTGAGCAAATAATTTTGTTTTTATGTTTCTTTTTTTTTGAATAACTGCCAGAAACATAATTTGCTATTCACATTGTACAATCACTAACCTTTCTGCTGTGACCGACACAAAACGCAGACTGACAAAGATTTGGATAGTAAAGAACAGTATATGGCCGATAAAATTGTGATTTTTATATATTTATCAAGTGGAACAATGTTCGAAAAAATATTGTTGCCATGTAATATTCAGATTTAGAAGGCATAAAATAATGTTACATAAATTTTTGTAAATAAAAGATAGTCTTGAGAGTATATCAATATATAAGATCACAAATTTTATTTTTAATAATATGTTTTATGAGGCGAAGTTAAGATTTGTATAGTACTAAAAGAGAGCTGGGTTCTTATCATAACTCGTAATTAATGACAAGTTGATAAGGTGGTTCAACTTTAACAGAGATGATAGTGCAGTCCTAAGAATCTGGAGGACTTAGTGGGCATAAGTATATAGTTTGCAAGGAATACTATCATATAATCTGTCTCAGAGATTAAATGACCCTTTTTGGCCTTTTTAGGGCTCACCATGCAGTAGAGGAAATATTTAATATAATCTTTTTTTTTTTTTCTTCTTTTAATTCATTTTGGTATTATATTAAACATATGTTAGGTATTAATATTTATTTATTTTTATTTTTTTGTTTACAATTATTTAATTCTTAATTTTTTAATCTTTTATAAACATATTCTAATAACATATATGAATTTTTAATTTTAATTTTTTGTTTAATATTTATTGTAATTTTTAATATTATTTTCTTTTTATATTATATCTTTTTTTGCCCAACCGCGGTATATGCAAGATCGCCGTTATCTAATAAATAAGTACCTGCGCTGATCAATATACGAGGAGAACCGATGTTATGGAAACGGGGGTTTGGGGATATTTTTTGCATTTTTTTCGTTAGTAATTTTTAAATTTTTTTTATATTTTTTTTTTATTGACTTATCACATATTTGCTAATTTTTTAATGTAATTTATTTCTTTTAAAATTAGTTATAATATTCAATCAATTAATTGCCTAATTAATTAATTAAGTTATGGTAAATATAATTATTTAGTATAATCAATATATATATTTATATAATTAACTTATTATTAATATTATATATATAATATATAATATATATATTAAATATATATATATTTATATTATTTATATATATTTTATAATATATATAATAATATATATATATATTAATATATAATATATAATATATAATAAATATATATATAATTATATATTAATATATATTATATATAATAAAATATTATAATATTATATTATATAATTATATCATATATATATAATATAATATAATATATATATATTAATTACCATATATATATTATATTATATACTATATATATTATATATATATAAAATATATTATTATATATATATAAATAGTTTTCTTTTTATATACTGTATATATCTGAGTACTCTAATTTTATTTATTTCTTTCTTTCTTTCTTCACCTTCCCTCTTTGCCCCAAGGTTGGGGGTAAGGTTCTGGTGTCATGCAATCGGAAAAGAAAAGCAGTAAAAGGAGAACATGACAAACGTCGAAAAAAAGAAAGCCCAGCCTTTTACCGCTCTGGTACCATTAATTAAGGAGAGCTCGGTCACAGAACAGAAAATCCCCCTAAGAGCAAAATCAATGGGAACCTCAGCGACGGACCCTCCTATGGTAATCGTCAATGTAAGGGTTATCCCCTGGCCCAGGTTGGCGCAACAACCATGCCCCCATACAAAAAACCGCCATTCTCTCTTATCATCGCACTTTATTCTGCGGCCTCTGCCAAACCACATTTCTCTCTTCAGCACATTCGTATTCACCGACTCAATCCAACATTTTTCGGTCTCCCAGCCGGTCGTTCCCAAAACACACAGCACACACCCCACTATACATCCGCTTAACCAAACCTACTATCTCACATATTCTTTCCACATGACCACAACAACATTCAACGAACTTTTCATTTATTCTCTCAATTTACCCCTTTCTCTTCAACACCACAGCACTTCACTCTCTAAATACGTTCCATATCCTCTCGCTTTATCAATTCTTCTCACACTAGCACACCCCTATAAGATTGTCCATCTGAACAACATTGAACTTTAGATCTATACTTCCTTATTCCAGACCATAGTCTCACTACCATACAAATACACAGGTTTAACCAACATACCTCATTGGTAAAGACTCCTAGCACACTCCAAGACTTTTAGTCCTTTGCAATTCACGCAACGATTTAATTGCACCAGCCACTTCCTGCCATTAACAAAACTTCCTACTATCAAACCTGGCAATCGCTCCGTTCCGTTCTCAATCCAACATTACCCTAAATATTTAAACTAGACACGATTGTTCTAGCTGCTCAGCCATCTTAAACATAAACTTCACACTGGGAGGAGTGTCCTCATCACGAACCATAACTTACTCTTTCTTATCCACGCTTTACTTTCAAGCCCCTCTTTCACAACACCCTGCCAAATCTCTCCAAGAATCCTCTCAAACTCTCCTTCAGATTCGCCACACACACAAAACAAAAATCATCCGCATATAATAGGTAGGGCACCTCCACTCAACTCATCTCCCACCATTTAACACCCACATTTCCCCTGCATCCGCCACCTAATTCTTTCAAACCGCATCATTAATACAATGTTGAATAACAAGGAGACATAACACAACCCCTGTCTTACTCCTATTATCCCTAAACCAATCACCATTGACAACATTTATTCTTAAACAAACGCTTTCAACTATACTCGTCATACATAACTTTTGATTCCAATTCAGAGCACTCACCAACACCATAATATCATATACACCTGCCATAACGCTTTTCTCCTATTAACTCTATGCATAATACGCCTGTTGCAAAATCCCAATAAAACCTAAATTACCATTTATTCTTCCTCTCCCGTCATTTTCTCAATCATTTTTGTTGTTTCAATGTAAAAAGATTTGATCACACATTCCTCTACCCACTTTCTAACGGCACCTTGTTTTTAAACAATCAACCCCTCGTCACTCGACGCACTCTTCGACCAAAATACCAGCATATACTTCCCTACAACACTCAATAAACTTATTCCCCTAAAATTTCTACTACAGTTCCGCTTTTTCCCCTTACCCTTATATCAATTCTCCATTAACCGCTCTCCTCCAATCCCCTTGGAACTATATGAACTCCATAAACGCTTTATTACCAAACTTCCAAATCCAATCACATTCCTCCGCTCTTGGATCCTTTCACTAGTAATTTCTCTACTACTGCAGCTTCATTTTTTTTAATTCCTTTCTTTTCTTTTTTTTTCTTCTTTTTTTTCCCTTCCCTTTTCCACTTTCACTCTACCCATTACCCTCCTCCTTACTAATGAACCTCATCTCCCAAATACTTATTCCTTCTTGCACCGATCAAAACCGCATGTCATTCACTAACACCCTCATAATTACTTGTTATATTTGTGCAAGATTTTCGCAAAGTGTTTTTTCCAGCACTCCCACTCACATCCATTTGCATCAGTTTACAAAAAGGCACCATAGCCCCCCCCCTTTATTCATTATCTCTAACAGATTCACCTTATTCTCATTACCTTAAAACCTTTTCGCGCTTCCTCCAGAGAGCTTTCCTATTTTCCTTGTATTGTCCTCCTTCATTCCTCCTTCCAACCTTGTTCATTTTACCTCTTGTTTTCTCCTAGTATACACCTTTTAAGTTTTCTTTTTTTCCTCCTTATATATCCAAACATCTTTCTTTGAATCTTCATCATTTGGTTTTAGAACATTCAGCCACGCTTCTTTTTTTTTACCTTTAACCACTTTTGACCTCTTCATTCCAACCATTCGCATGTTACACATTCTTGCACTCCTACTTTAGCAACATCAATATTCCCCACACTTCCTTTGCAACTACTAACAATTTGCTTCCCCTTCATTTGCCCCAGATGTGCTCAGTATCAACTTGTTCACATTCAACCGTTTTTTAAACTAACGCGAGCGCTCTTAACAATAACTTATCCTTATATTCTTTTGCACACTTAAACTTCTCACTCTTAATTTTTTACCTACTTCCTTTCGTATCCACCCTTCCTCTCCATCCAAGCCCCACAACTTAATTTTACCAGATAGAACAACAAATAATGGATTCCGATATACCCTTCCTAAACCCCTAACCTGATTATAACATCCAACACTATACTTCAACAATCCTCTCTTCTTCACCAACACTAAAAATCAATCATACTTTTCACATTTCGATACCAATCTCTACCTACACACAACTCTAGTATACTTATGGATATCTTTGTCGTTTAAAAGAAAAGTATTACTTACATACCACATACGCTCTCCTCTTCCGATCAATCACCTCCCTACCGATCTCAGTTTTTCTCCCCGCCACCGCCAAAACCACCTGTTTATACCATCCCTTTTTTGATTCACCTATCCAACCATTCAGGTCCCAACACTATCAATCTGAAGCTCCTACTCATCACCTCATCCAAACATCATTCAGAATTATCCCAAAAAAATCGTACGTCTCTTTCAACGTTTCCACACCCCCCAGCTGGACATAGTACAACAACCACATACCTTGACCTTTCAAACTTAAATTTAAACCATTTAGAATTCTAAGGATCACACAAATCAAGAGTCTAGCATAGCTTCAAATACCACAAGGTCATCATCAAATTGCAACTCCTTCTCTTCCTCTCCCTCTCATTCTCTTCCATCACGCAAGCACGCGTCACATATTTACGTAGAAACATTTCCACATCACACGCACTTAATTTCAACCTTTTCCTTTTCATCTTTGTTACAGTCACAGCGAGCAAATCAAAAATTTGCCCTTCTTAAATACATCCATCTCACCCCTCTCTCTCTCTTCTCCCTCAACATTTATTCTCTAGACATTCCATGGGTACCTCCGATACGATTCATCATTACAATTTTTTGTCCTCGTTCGCCCGAAAATAGTTAGAAGGTCGTTTTTACGGCGATTCACTGACTTCTCCGAGGCCGCCTGCATTAGCATTCCTGGCAAGAATAGATGGTAGTAGGCAGCAGCCAACGCCAACTCACCACCGCCCTTAGTCGACTTCTACGACACATAAATACGATTTAATTTTATGTTTTGCTTTATTTAAAAATGTTTAAAACTACTTTAATGAAGAAACAATTATGTAGATGTGAAATATATAATACTTATCTATTATTATTTTTAATTTAGGATTTAAATTAATAAATTTTAAGAAACCAAAAAAAAAATGGTTAAAAAGTAAAGACCAATAACCAAAAAAAATAATGATGAGTAACTTTAAATGAAAAAAAATACTTAAAAAAATCAGTTTTGATTTAAAATATTTGATTTTTTTTGTGCCAATCCTGCTGTAGAATCTAGACCTGGGGATAAAAAAACCCTCCCTTTGGGGGGATAAATAGAATTTCGTACAGGGTATTATTATTATTTATTATTGATTAATTACTTTAATTTATTTATTATTATTATTATTATTATTACTTATTATTAATTATTATTATTATTATTATTAAAAGAATTTAACCTTTAAAGTAGAACTACTACAAAACAAAATTTAACTAAACTGTTTAAGCAAGAAATTTTTTAACAATTTTAAAAAAAATAAGATTCCAAATAATTTTTTTAAATTGAAAAATTTTATTGAAATTATTTGAAAATGTTGTGGTGTAGGAAAAAAGTTGCTCTCGGCCTGTTGAGGTAAGTTAAACGTCGTCTCTTAATTCTCAACACGTTACCCGGCTTTTCTGAAAAAAGCCTTTTTAAACTTTTTGAAAACCCCTGTAAAACTTTAAAAAATAAGTTGCGTTTTCCAGAAAGCCCTGATGCAGCCCCCCCGAGCGGGGGCACACAGGCGCACATGCAATCGTTTTCAGCGCCCCGTCTGGCGCACTTCTAGCGGTCACGTTAAACGTCCAGTCAGGCGCCGTTGGTTAAACCAAATCCTCGATTTCGGGGAATTAATAAACGCGGGCTGGACGCGGAAGAATACTTTGTTTACAACAAATCTTTTTAACAAAACATGTGTCGGAAATGGCTTTCAAAATTTTTTAATATTTAGTTAACTTTTTATATTAAGGATAACGAATATATCGTATCATTTCATAAAATAGATTAATATAAGTATAAGAGTCATGGGGGTAGGCAGGATTTCCATTTAGGGGCAGTGAAAAAAAGGAGAAAGAAGATATACTATCTAATACTATATATATATAATACTATATATATATATATATAATATTATATATATATATATATATATATATATATATATATCATATATATATAATAATAATATATATATATAATATATTTTATTATACTATATAATTATATATATATATATACGTTTGTAATTAAAAAAAAATTACTACTTCAATTATCTATAGATTGATGTATCTTATTTTTTGTGTTTCGTACATCAGTTTTTCCACTAATAACCCTTAAAAAACGTCGTCTGGCAAATATAAGGTTCATTTTTTTATTTCGCCAAGTATTTAAGGGGGACCAATTGCCCCCCTGCCCCCCGCTCTATACGCCCAATCGATAAGCAGTATTGTTTACAATTGCCAGGCTGATCCGTCGGATTCTCACAGGTTTTTCCAGGTACAAAAATTTCCTGTTCTCTGATTGTTAATGTAATTTTTTTCAATTCGACAGCGTTTCCGTACGTCGATTTTTGCACACGCGGCCTGCACCGGGCTTCTGGAAACGGCAGCTATAGTATTTCCTTTTTTACTTCATAATTTATTGTATAATCTTATTCAAATTCTCACTTGCAGAAAAAAGAGCTCATGACAAGTATGGATATGACAAAAGATGACAGATACTTTTAGAGAGACCCCTTGTTAATCAAACAAGTTTTAAGTAGAACATAGCTGCTTTTCAAGAAGCCCGAGTGCAGCCCTGTGCAAAATCGGTTCGGAAAGCTTTAAAAATGGGGAACAGGAACCGAAACAAATCAGAGAACGGAAATTTTAGTACCGTGGAACCGGACCGAGCGCACCGTCGGATCAGCTGGAATTGTAAGCATACTCTTATAACTTATATTTATCTATTTTATGAAAATGATACGATATTTAGTATCATTAATACAGTAGTTTCACGAAAAATAAAAAAACCTTGGCAAGCAATATTCCAACACATGTTTTTGTAAAAGATTGTTGTAAACAAAGGTATCTTTTCTGCTGCGCAAAGCCCACCCGTTTAATTAATTCTCGAAATCGAGCGATTTAACAACGGGCGCCCTGAACTGTTGACGTTTTACGTGAGTAGAAGTGCGCAAACGCGCTCTGGTATGCATGAACTCAAAGCCAGTGGAGAGCTCGATAGCCTCGAAGTTTCTGAAGAAGTAAACGCAGCTTCAATCGTAATTCCGGTTACCAGTAAAACTCAGAAAAGTTTCGTGAATCAAACCGAAACTTTTTTTTCAAGTGTTCCGGAAAGTTCCGGTTCCGGCCGAACGCAAAAAATTCTTTTACCTCGTTAACCTATTATATATAATATATATATTATATATATATATATATATATATATATATATATTAATATATATATATATATATATATATATATATATTATATATTATATATATATATATATATATATTGTATTTATATATATATATATATATATATATCATATATATATATATATATCATATATATATATATATATATATATATATATATATATTCTAATATATAATATATATAATATATATAATATATATATTCGTAAATGGGGGAAAACTGCCAAGTTTCGGCACACGTGATATATCTTCCTAACGGCAACCTTATGAAATTGGGGAAAGTTTTTTTTTTGGTAGATAAAAGACTATATTTTTTAATATTGATTTCAAAATTATATCCAATAAATTATAATAATTTTGTTCAAAAAAATTTGAAAATGAGAAAAATTTTTTTTTTTTTGAAACTTTCAAAAAAAAAAGTTAAAGGTCTGCAATTCTCTCAAGATGAAGAGATCATCATTTCGGCGCATTAACAAGCAATAAAGGTGTAGACAATTTTAAGAGTATCCATGTTGTATTGTATTTGTGATATTTTTTGGTTATTTGGTGGTTTCACTTTGAGGTAAAACGGGGTGGGGTAAAA